>CM029119.1:19053895-19201395 GCA_016859345.1 Istiophorus platypterus
CGGCTTGAACTGACTCTTTACTCCCTGGGTTGTTCTAATATACTCAACCCTGAATGTGAGGGGAGCTGAAGCAGGGGGAGCTAATTGGGGATTGGGAGGGTGCGTGCAGTTAGCTGTTGGAAGCGCTCCTGGAGGTGCATGGTGCATGGGGGGCACGGAGAGGAGCCGGGAGGTCAAGCATGAGTGTTTTAATATTAATGAACCGAAAGAAAACTTAAATCAACTAAATCACATGTCTTAATAATAGTAAGACTATTTTTACTTTATTAAAAAGAGAAATAATTGTTTGTAATGGTCCTACACGGCTTGCGATGGACCACTTACCATTCATTCGAAACAAAACCCAGAGACATATTATCACCTATTGTATCCTATCCAACAAGTGCAAACGGAACAGGGTGGAAACATAAAGGAACACAAAGAAAAGAACACAAAAACAACATGAAACAAAAAAATGTGGTGCGTCCTGCTGTTTGCGTGTCTGCAGGTCTGTCCCAATCCCTCAACCTCTCCGTCTTCAGTGGGGTCACGGTTAAGTTTGCTAACCCCCCCACACCTCCAGTTACGCTCGACCAAAGTGGAAACACATCATCCCATATGTCTACACAGTTCAATTTTGACATTCGGCTTGAACTGACTGAACTGGCACTGGCTCGAATCTGATAAATTCAGTGTAAATACGAAATAAAAAAATATCAGTGTCATCAAGTTAAGTGGTTCTTACCTGGTGGGGAAGCGGGGCTCGTACTCCTCAACTCCCTGCTGTAAAGACAAAAACCAAAACAAAACAAGAGAGAGGAGATAATTAGTCAAACAATTTATTATCAACAAATGTAAAAATAATAAAACGCAACTGTCAGTGGGACACTGCAATGAACACAGCAGCCACCAGGTGGCAGCAAAGAGACACGGTAGTAGAGATACTGCAGAATTTCAGCTACAGCCATAAACAGCAGCCGATAAAGTTAAGGTGATATTTACATGTCCTTCAATGAAATACAGAGAAATATAAAAGATCTCAGGACGATCATGTGACGTCTCTGACTGAGGTTCTCCCCAACCTGATGCCTTAGTGTCCTTCTTGAATGTGAGGCATGTCCTGTAAATATTAATTTGGTGATTTAAAGGTCAAAATATGTTTAAATGTCCAAAAAAGTATTTCAACAGCCATTTTTTTAACCCCCAATTTGTTTTTGATTCCAAAGTTGTGTGTAACTTTCTAGAAAACCTTTCGGCCAAGTTAAGTCTGTTGTTAACCGGATGTCTAGATGCTTCCTGACCCACACATCATTGAATCGGAGGCTTGTGTGCACATGAAAGTGTCTGACACTCTTCAGTCACCCAGTCACCAGGCGACAAACTCCAGTTCTCCCAAAATGTCAGCGGAGATGACCCCGTCCCTAAATGTTGTGAGGCGGAAACCAGTGTTTTATTTGTGAGAGGCATAATGTTGCAAGTGACGCGTAGGAGGGAAGCTGGGCTGGATGGAGGGGGGCACCTACCGATTCTGACCCCCCCGACCCTCATCAACGTCACCGCTGCCTCCTCTCTCCCTCAGCCGGGGGAGCCGATGCCGGTCTGAGGTCATCCCCCTGGAGACTTCTGAGCGGCGCCACGTCTTACGCTGAAGTGAGCTGAAGCAGAACCCATTCCTGCGCTTATGTAAGCTGATGTAGCAGAGCACTCTCCGCGGGCAGGCGGCGGCACAAGGGAGACCGAGTGCCGGGGAAGTTAAAAGGCCGCCTGTCAAAGCACAGCTATTCCTGGACGGTGGCTCAGGACGGCGGCTCGGGGCGACGGCGGCGGCGGGGGTGGGGGCGGGGAGGGAAAAGCTACCGCCGAACTCTCTCAGACGGACGCGCGCAGGTGCTCACCAGGCTTTACGTGCAATGGCTCAGCTCATGTTTTGATAGCTGCTTGTGTGTGTATGTTTGTATAACTGTGCTGCAGCCCCCCGCCGCCACCACCCACCTGTGAGAAGCCCGGCAGCGCAAGGCTGTAGGGCCGCTGTTGTCTGCCGTGCAGCGTGGCAGCGCTCTGCGCCGCCATGCGGGAGTGGATGCCGTAATCAGGGGTGGGCAGGGCCACGTCTTCTCTCTCTAGAAGGTTCCCTGTGCTGCTGCTCTTCCCGTGGTGGAGGCTGGAAACACAGGTGCACAAGAGATGGGGAAACAGTAAACATGTTGCCACCACTTAATGGAAATTTTCCCCAGTGCCAATCAAACTCTGGGTGTTTATGCAGAGGATCTGCAGGGGAGCCATCAGTGGGTTGTTGGTACTTTCCCGATTGGTTGTTTCATTCTCAGTTTACATTAGAAGGCTTTCTAACCAACGAGCCAATCAACGTCACCATCAATATTCATTAAAAAGTAAATTGTGTACAATAAATTTTAATCAAAATCCAATCAGAGGTCAATATTCAGCACAATTAAAAAACAAAATCAAATTTACCTAAGATTACAAAGATATCAGCTCAATTTCAGAACACTTACCAACATCTGTTAAAGTAATCATTTATTTTTAGAACAAAATGAAAATCTCCCAAACACCCAGGGACCTACTTGTGTACCCGAAGCTGCCTCATAGAGTCGCCGTCACTTTCGGAGATCACCCTCGTGTAGGAGAACGGAAACCAGCCGCGCCTGGTGGACGAGGCCCCGGATATTAGCGACACATTAAACAAGCTTTTTTTTAAGGTTCATTAAAAACGTTTATGTATCAAACGTGCTGGAGATTTTGTTTTAATCTGTAGCTGTGAAAAAGAAACGTTTCGGTACTCTTTTGTAAGAAATCTAAAACGGCAGGCCGATTATTTTGCATCTATTTTAAGGCCTTTCTGCATAAATAATCTACAAAAATAATTCACTGCTTCCTCTGTCGATGTCTTCACTTTCCACCACATGTAACTAAAATCTGCTGAGAGGTTTCTGAGCCGTGCTCTGTATCAGACAAGCAGACACACAAAAACGGGAGACAATAATGAGACAAATGAAGTGCGCTCACATCCTCGTCTTCTCATTCTCCCCGTAGTGCCACCCGTCCCGGGCCTCGGGGACCAGCAGGGTGATCACGTCGCCCTCAGAGAAGCTGAGCAGGGTACTGTTGTCCCCGGCTGCGTGGGAGAAGATGGCCTGGACTCGAGTCCTCCCGTTCCGCTCCAGCCCTGCAGCCATGGAGCTGGACCGGGGCAGCGTACGGGTCTCCGCTAGGGGAAGACGGACACTGTTGACCGGTGTAGAACATGGTGTGTAGCTTACTGCACTCTAGTCTGTATACTTCAGTTTCTGCTGCGTCACCCGTGGACATATGTCTACAGGCGTTTGCCACCACGGCAGCTTTCTCCTGAAGTTTTAAACTGCTCCCATTTTTTCTGGAACTTGATTCTGTCCTACATCTATTTTTACTTGTGATCTCTATTTCTCAATTTTAATATCTAGTTGACTATTCCCACCTGCTTTGGCCTGTTTCTTATTAAAGCTGCACTGGTTGTGTGTAACATCCGGTCAGATGCATTACATTAGCTCTTTTATTGGGTCTTATCTTTGAGATGCGATTATCCCTTTAAATAAATACACCACCTGCTATAGTACTTTTGCATACTGAATGCCAAGTTAAAGTGGCCTTTTTTGGTCACTAGGAGGCAAAAGACATTTGGCACTTAGCTGAAAAACCCACAGCCCTGACGCATTACTGGCTCAACGTTGTTACAGCTAGCATTTACTCTTTTTAAAGTAGACCAGTAGACATAACAAAACAAATTCATCGAGGGGAAAAAATAATTATTCCAAATGAATGTTAAAGACCATTATTCCTACCCTTTTAGCTCAGTTTTTGGTCTCCACCAGCTCCTGAGGGAAATCTCTAGCTTTCTATCTGCTAAATGCTTCACTATGTTCACCAGCTGGTCTCTGACGGTGGACAGCAGGTTTTAACTGAGCTCGGTTGCTGAAACCAGCTGCATGCTGAAGATAAAAATAGATCTGACGACCACAAAGACTGAACCAAACAGCAAAATATGCTGTGGAAACAAAACAAGGCACAAGAAGAAGCTAAAAAGCTCAGCTGAGCAGGAAACTTCATATTACTTGTAATCTTTTGATTCACTGTTGATATAATATTACAATTAGGACTGTAAATTCCCTGCAGTGTCCAGCTAATAATCGCTTCCGTCAACGTCTTTTGCAGAACCAGGGATGTTTCCTGTTATCTGTTACCAGGACTCATGCTACATTATCTCCCTTGTAACAGAGGTTAAACATAGAGCACGGCTGGACATCGGTGCACAGCGTGTGTCCTTACTCAGCGTGGTCTTGCCCTTGGCCGGCGCCGCCTTGCGCACGGGCAGGGTGTTGGAGTAGACCTCCCCTCCGTGCCGCTGGACTTGGGGCGAGGCTTTGCCCTGAGCCACCTTGGCCTCCATCCACTGCTGGTAGTCCTCTGCTCCGTGGGCGCCAGCCGTGCCGTTCATCACCGGCATCCCTCCGTCCACACCCCCCATCAGCCTCTGTGGAGATGAGGAAATTTTACATACAGGCCACTAAAACACTGAAGTCTCTCTCTTTGCATCGCCCCAATGCTGTTGCATAACATCCTGCAGCTCATTAATAGTGATAAACAAGGTGCAGAGTGGATCTGGGTCAGGAAACACTGACTTATGAAAAGGCTACACTTGAGTGTACATTGGTTGAATGGTAAACAATGATTTGTGGGAGACTGCAGAGAATTTCAAAGTGTCTTTCAATCTGGGAACATAAAACGGGGCTGAATCTGCACCAGGGTTTTTAATTAGAAGGCCTGGCCAAATTCTTTCATGTAATTTTTCATGTTGTTTTTTTCCCCAGTAACCAGGCCCTGCAAACGGAAGTGGGGGGGGCAAGGTGTTAAAAAAAAAGAGTCAGAAGACGTGAGAGATTTAAGTCTCTTCTGAGCAACCAGCTAATTAGCATGACTCACTAACGATGTCATTTGCATTTCACCAAGGATCCGTTGAGGGCCTCGTTCCTTCAGAAGCCACATAAGGGGGGGGGCAACACCATTCGACCCACTCCTGGTTCTTACCGAGGGTCTCATTACACAAAGCTTACCTGTGTTTGCATGCGTGTATATATATGTGCTTCTGAGGTTAGGACCAGGGAATGTGTTATTCTAATGATGATGGAAGGGTAGATGTTCAAATGTGCATCAGGCATTTTAGAGAAAGGGACATTTTGCTGCAATATAAGATGCACCAATATGACACAAAATCCAGAGAAATATACTGCAGTAGCCCCATGGATTCACACTCAAAATATAAAACGCTTTTATCAAAAAAATTTGTCAAAAATACTCCCAAGTGCACAGGACTGAGGTAGATTAAAGGGGGATTTTTATGGCAGTAGTGACACCGACCTGCTGGCCCATTCCCCCGCCAGCCCTGAGGGCTGCCAGTTCTGGAGGCACAGGCAGGGGTTTAGCGCCGGGGACGGGCTCAGAGATTGGCATGCCCGGGTGATGGACCATGGTGCCCGCCGCACCGCTCATCTGCTGGGCCAGAAACATGGCGCGGTCTGGCAGTTTGTTGGGCTCGGCGCAGGCCTGCTGCCAAACCGGGATCTTCTGGGCTAAGAGCTCCTTCCCCTGCAGGAGAAAGGGAGGAGAGGGGGGGGGTTGACGGCGAGGAAAACATCGGAAGGCTGGAGCATGTGTTCACAGGCGGTACTGTCAGGGCACTGATTCATTGAAAGAAAGCAGTTCATTTGTAGTTTTTAGAAAGTTTTTTTTTAGATATTCTGCCAACAGGAAAACAGAAAATAGAAATGATAAATACACCGTACTCCAGAGGTCATGCTGCTTTTGTAAATGTTGGATAGGATTTCCTTATGGTTGTCAAAATGACATCATATTTTTAACACAAGCAGAAGTAACTATTCGATGAGGAAAAAATAACTGAAAGGGAGAAGGGGAGGAATATATTGTAGATATTAGCATCGCGACGAGAGGGGGGATGGGGGAGGGCAGAGTACCGGCTGGTTACGTTCCCTCCATACATTATACAGCAGGGCAGTTACATAAGATACTGCTCATTTGCATTCATCATCTGTGATTTCGGGGGGGGGGGCGTTCCTGAGTCCATGAATATTGGAAGGATGCTGAGGAGAACCAGCTCCTCAAACCCGTTTCAGTTCCACCGGGCTGGTGTGGAGCATAAACACGATGTGGCCCCAAGATTGTCTGGCCCTTGCTGAGCGTGTGTCTGTGTGCATGTCTGTGTGTGTGTGTGTGTGTGTGTGTATGTGTGTCTGCAGCAAAGTCTCTCCAAGCGTGTGTCGCTGCCACTGCTGGAAATGATGCGACACCGGGACCTCAGTCAGCCTTTTTCTGTAGCTGAGGTAGAGCGTAGGTGGTCGGCACCACCGGCGGCGGCTCCGTTCCCCTTCGCTCTCGCTTTCCTGCTCGTGAACCACAGCGCAGGAGAACCGCTCTCATACAGAAGACTGAGTCGGTGGGAGAGTCGCCTACTTGTAAATGTAACAGAGTTAAAAGAGCTCAGGTGCCTAAAATATCAATGGTCTCCTCTCACATCATTTTCCACCAGTCCTCTATACTGAGACTGCGGCATAGACTGTGTGGCAGTTAGGGGGCCAACATTTGCAGGTAGTGCATATTATCAATCTTGCCGTAACAAGTAGTGATGCAAGTACCGATTTTTTCCTTTACTGATTAATCTGCAGATTATTTTCTTGTTGTTTTTCAATGCAATGTCAAAAAATGAGTGGCAAATGCCTAAAATGTCCTAAACCCGGAAATATTCAGTTTCCTATCACATATGAAAATGGGAAGCAACAAATCGTGACAGCGACCACCAAACATCAACCTTACCAGACCAACACTTAGGAATAAAACAATTGCTCGTTTTATTCTACAAACAATCTAAACTCTGAAAAATATTCGGTTTATTCTCATATATGATGGAGAAAAGCATCAGATCTTCACGTTGAAGAAGCTAGAGCCAGAGGATTTTTGGCATTTTTTGCTTAACTGAAACGATTAATCAATAATTAATATTATAAATATTATACATTTATTCAGTTGATTAATTAATTGATCATCTGATCATCATAGATCTGCTCTGGAAGTTGAGTGTAAATCATAACTTTTATGAGTTTAACACCGATTCCGTGTTTTTGCTGCTCTGAGCTTCCTCTCTCTGTCTGTCAATCACTCAGATGCCTTCACAGCCTCAAACCGAGTCTGAACCAAGTGTTCTTGCAGAAGTAGGTCAGCCCCCCCCCAAACCCCCTTCACCTTCACCCTCCTCCTCCTCCTCACCTACTAACCCTCCACCTCACCGTCCTCTCTCAGTTCAATTTATCACTTCGCATTTCCCCCGGTGTGGGGGAGCGAGAGGCTGCACTGATGCATATAAAAAAAAAAGAAAATCAGAGCCATAATAGCAGAGCACCTGGGGCCATTTCTCGAATGAAATGGATGAATAATTGCAGAAGGTCGGAGCGTCTGGAGGAGGAATGATGTGGAAAAAAAGCGACATGTCTGCTCATGTATCGTAAAACACATATTGACATGTTTTTATTGTTTCTGAGTTTTTGTTTGTCTTATTTCTGTAAGATTTCCTAAAAATAAAACGTTCCATTGGGTAACTTTATGTCATATGACTAAAAATATACATATAACATACCTTTATATTTGATTCCCTGCTTTTGCAGCAACAGACTTTCCCAGGGAGCATTGAAGTTTCAGCTAATCTAGGTGAGTTTTGTTTTATATCATCCTGAGATGAAACCTGATTATTAGCAGGTGACTGCTGCAGGTGGAGAAGGGCCGATGGAGCCCTCTGTACCTTGTTGTGGTAGGTGCCGCTGTTCTTGGCCACAGCGCACTGGCGGTCCACCAGGAAGCAGTACCTCCTCCGCTCCTCGGACAGGGCGTTCTTGTAGCCCTCGGCGATGTAGCTGTCCAGCTCGCTCTGCTTATTGCTGATGGCCTCCACGTACTGAGGGAGAGGAAAAGGAGAAGGACGTGACCTCGCGGTTCTGACAGGGTTAAAGTTACAAGGTTTGAGGGCTCAAAGGTCGACTGCTACCCCGAGACAAAACAACGTCTGAGCGATATAATCTGAATTAGGTTTGGTTTGGTTTGTGATCCTCAAAGAATTTAGAAATGATATTTAGCACATTTAACATCAGCGTCTCTGCCCGGAAACAGTTTCCTGGTTGGCCTGAATAAAGACTTTAAAGCATTGAGCGGTGCTGTGGCGACGGTGAACAATCACATTGCTGCGTGTCCCGAAAATGTCACGGAACCTCAGACCCGGAGAACCATGAATTAGAGAGAGGTCAAGCCCCTCAGACCGTCAGGCCACGTGTTCGTCTATTATGTGGTCACGGCAGCAGATGTTCTGTAGTTCCAGCAGATCCACAGTTCTGATGAAGGCTTTAGTGTAGATACAAAAAAAATAAAAACCCCAAACCAGTGGTGAGAAAATATGACGATAATGAGACTTAAGTTACTCATTGCTGTGCTATATTCACTAACACATATTAAGCATCAGCAGCAGTGCTAATTAGGTAATTAGTCTAATTTCATGCATTCATTAGTAAATATTTCTGCTGCAACAACGTGCTCAGATTACCATGAAAATAATGGAACGTATTAAAGGGCCAATCTGTGATTTTCTAGCCATATTTTATAAACCGTTAAGATGCAAACATCAGTGCTGTTTGTCTTTTTAAAACAATGGATGATTGAAAATGTGGATCTTTTTTTTTTCTTTTTACTGCCGTGATTTATACATGGATACATTTCTGATTTAAAACAAGCCTTGAGCAAAATAACTTAAAACATCAATATTAATAACTCACTTGGTGTCCCCCCAGTTCTCGTCATTGTATTTAAAAGACCTGTCATTCAATTTGGGAGCAATGAAAAGGAACAGATGCCTGTTATACAGATTCTGTATCTTCATCTTTTCTTTGTATATATCCATTTTTTGAAGGGGAACCACTCTAAAAATCTCACCAGAAGCCGTGTAAAAGGAAACCAGTCTGCGACAAGGCTCACGTATCATGAGGAAGGAGCCTAAAGAGTACCAGAGGAGGAACCCGGACACGGACACGGACATAAATCAACCCTTCATATAGCCAACGCGTGCTAATTAAAATGAGAACACGGTGCCTCAGATGCTGAGGGACTGAATTAAAAGCTCCTCTATGGACATAGATGCAGGGGACACAAAAATATCACTCCTTTGAAGGGGGCGTGTAATTTGATTTTATGTAATTTAGAGCACAGAGAACAGATGTTCAATTCGCCTTAGTGGCCTTGATATTATTCACTCGGCTGTAACAATCTCACTGAGCTGGTTTTTAGGAAAATAAACTTTCATCCATTAACAATAGACTCTAATTATAAGATAGTGATTTCCAGTATGTTCATTCAGAGATTGTTCATCATGAGTTGTTTGATATTCTTATTTTAATGAATCTCACACAGTAAAGACAAAAAAAGGACCCAGTGGTCGTTGAAACCGTTTTTTATAATCAAACTAAACTTAACTTCCTCACTTTAGCCTGACATTAATATTCATTGGAAATTCATAATGAACCAGCAAGATAGCGGAGACAAAAGGGGAAAAAGATTAAAAGCATCATAATAAATACTAAGACGTTGCACTTGTGAGACTAAGGTTTTGAGCATAAGCAGAGAATTACAGATTTCTGTTTCTAGTGGTGCTTGTTAGGTTGATAATTATCCATCAGCGGGCCTCGTCAATTAATTTACTCACATTTGTCTTCCTCTACACTAGGAAATAAATGGACGATAAGATGAAGAGAGGTTCCCGTTTCCTGGTTCCGTATTTAATTCTTTATGTGCAGAGAAAATATTTCCTGTAAAACTTTTCTCTATCCAACATCTTCCCTGCATCGTGCCGTCAGTCTCTGTCACACCTCCTCTGTCCATGGGCCTCCTCAGGCAGAGCGAGGGGTGGGGTGGGGTAAGGGTTGATGGGGGTTAGGTGGTTTCTCCCGGGGAGGCAACACCCTTCTGGTGATCGACTGTCTCTGTAACTGTCAGTCGCGTCTCCATAATGAGCCTCTAATAGCTGTGGATTGACAGGGAGGACAGAACAACTGCAGGAAACACCTGGAGATTAATCTGGTCCCTTCACCTTTCCACACAGAATGATAGTGGAAATA
Source organism: Istiophorus platypterus (assembly GCA_016859345.1). Classification (NCBI taxonomy): domain Eukaryota; kingdom Metazoa; phylum Chordata; class Actinopteri; order Istiophoriformes; family Istiophoridae; genus Istiophorus; species Istiophorus platypterus. The sequence goes on from CM029119.1 coordinate 19,064,089, forward strand.
TGAGATAAAAAAAAATAATATGGAGCTTCATTAGCCTCAAAAAAGGTGGAGCAGAGAGATGAAGAGCCCTGATTACAAGTAATGACTGTATTATTTACTGTGACAGACATGATAGTTCAGTCAGGGAAAATTAAAATAAGAACCAGGATATTTAGACTATTAACTAACTCAAAATTAGAAAGCTAAATGACTGAGTTATAATGTTATGACAGGCCCTTCTATTCGACGCCTTCATTGGGGAAATCTCTTATTCTTCTCTTGCCTGGTTTTGATGAGAAGTAAGCTTTCTTTTTTTTGTTTCAGCGATGTTAAACAACCTTTTACTTTTTATTTTCATAGGAATATGTTCACAATTTTAGACAAATAAGTTTTAAGTGATAAAAATCACCAAATATGTATCATTTTTATCAGCGTTTTGCATTTGAAGAAGTAAATGTGAAAAAAAATATAGATTTTTGTTGTTAAGTGTGGTTGTTCCCTTTGATGACAAATGACTAGAGGTTCATAGTTTATTGACCTTATATTTTATAACTAATTTACAAAACACTTTTTTGGGGGGAAATGAGACTAAAGACCAAATTTTTCATCTTGCAGTTTTGACCCAGGATTTAAGACACTGTCATTATCACATGACACCTTCCCTGCACTTTCTCCAATATTTCTGAAAGTCTCTTTCACTAGTTGGTTTCACTGGTGGGAAACAAGACTGATACACTGCTGTGCCACATGGAGGAGCCACCGTGTCACCTCAAATCTATTAGACTCTTTCACCTCTTATTCTGAAGTGTTTGACCCTTCCACTTCACAGGAAGGAAGCATCACATTAAAATGCAACTCGGAAGGGAACGTTTAAGGATTTCATCTGCCTGAATATGGTCATTTAGCGAGAAAAGAAAAATCTCCAAGAGCCAAATAAGGTCTTTCCTTGTGGGCACGCAACAGGCCGAACACACTGTTCACCCGCAGCGAATTAGTATATAAATGGTGACAAGGGCGAGGTGGCAGCGGCAGCAATAGCAGCAGAGGAAGATGAATCATGCACAAGGTGGAGGAGGAAAAGCTCTCAGGTAGCCTAGATGAAAACACGGCGAGCGATGGCGTCGATCGGGTTCAGAGCAGCCCTCTGTGGTCCGGGCAACCATGCGGGAGCTGTCAATCACAGCGGGCGAGTTACAGGCTGCGAGATGGGGGAGGTGGTGGTGGAGGTGTAGCTATAAGTGTTGTTATGACTGTAATTTACAGATTTGACAGACTCTGTGTAAATAAACAAAATAAATCACACAAGAGTCCTGAGAACGAAACCAATAAGTGGTTTACCCTGGAGTTCATTCACATTGGGGGGGGGGGACCAGGACCCGTCTCTTCTGCCAAAGCACAAGGTTTTCCTTTACCTGAGATCAGGTAGATTCCATATCTGTGCAAAGAACATGAAGCGAAGAGGCAGAACACAAGGTCACAAGCTAAGACCAGAAAAGTTGGATTTTTTTTTACGAGGTTAATCGTTTCATTTTTGGACAATATGTTGTTCTCTGTAACAAAATGTTTCCTCCTCCACAAATACTGAGAATCCTGATGTAATGTTTCCTCCTCTAACACTGTTATACCTTGATTAATTTTCAGCTCAAGTCCCCTTCTAATGCTGTAACTGAAAAACTACTGTCAGCACTGATTCATCCGTGAAATGCTCTCCGATTATGTAAAGAAAAAAAAATTGAGGCTGTTAAAAAACCATCAAGAAATTCCAAGAAATTCTTTCAAAGGTATCGGAGAATTAAAGATGAAAACCTTGACTGTCAAAACCCCAAAAAGATATTCAATTTACAATGATATAGAACAGAAAAGCAGCCAATATTTGTATCTGAGAAGCTGGAAACAGTATCTATTTAGATTTTTTTACCAGATAAATGACTTTAGCAATTAATCGTTGTCAATTTTATGTAAGCCATGAATTGATTGTTTAGACACCAAACCTATAGTTTGTCAAAGCTGCGTAACTGACCAGGCAAAGAGGACCCCAGAACCCCGGTGTCCCCGTAAATGTGTGGTTCGTCCCAATCGCCCTTAAACTTAAAGAGGGGTCCAGTGTCAAAATCTAGCTTTAAAACCTTTATCATTTCACTCGATATTGGTATTTTTGGTGCCAGAATAAATATGAATATATTTATATGTAATCAGATTATTAGACTACGTGTAGTCTGTTGTGTGCTCTTTACTTAAAGGTGACATATTAACCAAAAAAAATCATCTATTATATAGTATATGTATCATGCAACATCCTGTTGTTAATCTTGTTTAATTTCACCTTAAAATTATTAACTAATTACGAATATCCGCACAGGCTAAAAAAAATGATTAAGTATATAGGCCGTGAATTAAAAAAAAAATGCTATAAGCTGGGAACAGCACAGTTGTATAACAGGTCCCAGGAGAACGACATCACTTTGAAGTACATTTATCCGGCACGGCTCAGTTCCTTTTCCATTATTTAAGTAACCTCAGTGCGCCAGGCCTGTGGCGTGTGCCGCATGTATGCGTGTTGTGATCATTCTCAGATATGGAGCAATAATTAGATTCCAACCGGCCTTTAACGCCGCTGCCAGTCAGCCACTGTTTTGCCTCAAGCCCCTTCTTCGTGCAAAAATATAAATTGGGGCTGAAAGCTGCCGCTGGTTTCTGCTGACGGTGAGCACACTCAGCATTTAGGATGTGTGCTGGGGGGGAATGTGTGTGTGTGTGTGTATCCAGCTTTTACCGACTTATTTGACATTAAAGGTCTGGTCCGAGCCGTCGGTAATCCGGCCTCTGCTGAGTGTGAAGCACGCCAGCGGGCGTTGTGGAAAGGTTCGCCGAAACGGATTCGTTCAGTGATTATCCTCGGGTTAAAACGCGAAACGCCTCTTTTTGAGACGTTGCCCTCAAATTAAAGCGACGTCACTGGAGGAGGGGTGTTAAAACCTGCGTGACGGTGCGTGAATCCTTTTGCGCTTTGGTGCAGAGCTGGAAGAATCCCCGAGGCCCTCGAAGGAGTTTAGACCTTTTTTTTGTCTGCGGCTCAATAGCTAAAAACTGACAAAGCTCTGCGTCCTACTGAGATGAAGTAAAACACAAACTGCCAAGAGGTAGAAAGCAATAACAGACAATTGTGTTAACAAGGTCCAAAGCTTCCTGTCAGCTTTGGAAAAAAAAGAAAAAAAAGGGGATCTGAGGATGAAATTGGTTTTGCTGTCCTTGGCGTGATGACAGTCATAATTTCTCTAAACAGCGAGTGGGTTCTTGAGTTTTCTCCGAAGCAGTGAAATATCTCTATGGACGGAAAATCAAGATTTGACTGGGATCAAACTGGAGCATGAGTCGGGTAAATCGTGCACGAGTGGACTTCCTGTTCCCAGTAATTCAATGCAGTTTGTTCGCCTCCTCCAGCAAACCCTCCTCCCACATTGTTCTCCTCACTCCATCTCTCCTTCCTCTAAACCAGCCCCCTCCAACCGTTCCCTTTGGTACACGAGGGCATCGTCTCCTTCGATCTCGTCCCATTAAGAAACCCAGTAGACAAGTCTTCCTCACATGTCAGTCACGTATGTCACACAAAATGGGAAATTCTCAATATCTCTGTATCCTTCATAGCTGAGGGGAAGATAACCTGGTGTTTGGCTGGCGTTACTACTCTGGTTTATATTTCAGTATTGGTCGCGACGTTGTTTCCCAAGTCCAGAAATGTTTCCTCAGGCCTGAAGCTTTATCTTTATAAAAGTGAAGGTGAAAAGCAGATAAGGACTCAAGAGAAGAAGAAGCTCAGCTCTTTCGGCAACAAATATAGTTTCCTCTTCCTAAAAAACCCGAATCCTAACGTATAACGTCTTTTCCACTCTTCCACTGCCACCTCACCTTTTTTGGTTCAAGTGCGACTGACGTAACTCAATCGGGACCAAAACCAATAATCCCTCTCAGTATCCATTAAATTAACTATCAATTCATTCAGTCTCTGAAGATAGTTGAAAAGATAGTTGAAAAACTTTTTTTGTCTAACGTACAGCTCAAAAGCCAAAGATATTCTATAAATGTATAATTAAAAAATACTGCATAGATATTACAAGGATATGAAACAGGAAAGCAGCAAATCCTGACCTTTAAGACGCTGGATCCCGTAAATGTCTGGTGATTTCTGCTTGATAAATGGCTTAAACTAGAGGTCACCGACTTATTTCTTCTTGTCACCACTTAATATGACATAATATCTACAGGTTTTACGTGTGTGAGCTATGAGCAGTTCAATCAAAGAGTGATTCCTCAGTACTTAGAGGAAAAATTAGGGGTTTTAGGTAGTTGAATTAATTCTTCCCCCTTATTTACTACTCCTGGGAACCCTTTTGTGTGTGTGTGTGTGTGTGTGTGTGAGGGGGGGGGGTCTAAACCCCTAAGTGGGAACCATGGGCTTTTTGTTTCATTACTACTTATAATGTCTAAAGCCACTGTTTCTGCATTCACTTCTTATTACACAAAAACAAGAAAACTCTGCAGGGTAACATGCAGTGGAGTCGGGAGGGAGGACTAGTGATTTCTTTCATATTAGCATCATCTGAAGTCAAAAAACACAGTTTCCCATCAATCATGCCTCAGAATCGAGACCCCCGGAGACTGTATGTTGTGCTCTGAGCGCAACTCTGTGTTTTATGGCCCCTGAGGGTCTCTGTCGTAAACAAGTGACTCGCTATCGACTATAGTGTTAATGTTCGCATCAATCATGAGCAGGAAGAGCAAATGGTGATTAATATGCAGTGTTTTTTTTCCTCTGCTGAACTGCAGAATCACTTAATTAAAAAAAAGTTGCATGATGGGGGGATGCATGGGGGGGGGGGGGGGCTTTGGTGGAAGTACAGGCCTCATGATGTCGCAGTAATCAGGCTCACACGCATCCACACGAAGGCAAAAGTTCAGGATCTGCACAACCCTTCTGTCTGCCATAAGCACCCAGGCACAGTCAGTGCATTTGCCATATTGTACATTCAGAGAGGCAAATCTGTTGCGTGGTGCAGGCCGCAAGTGTCCCCTGTTCCTGCTAAGACCTGCCCCCCTGTGGCGGCCCGTATGATGTGTGGCAGGAACCCGGCGGCCTAAACACGCCATCTCCTTCAAAACACACACGCATGCCACTTGAGAGGTCCGCAACACACACCAGAACACACACCAGAACACACACCAGAACACACACCAGAACACACACCAGAGCACACACCAGAACACACACCAGAGCACACCGAGGTTCAGGCCTGACAGTTCTCAAAGTGCACACCTTTGCCTAAGCTCTGAAATACAGATTCCACTGGTGTCATTAAAGACGCTATGGGACGCTGCAGTAAATGTGCTATAAGCAACGCGAAGACGGCAATTTTCACCAGGGTTGTCTCACACAGAATACTTATGCCATCAAAATAATTTAAAGGTTTCTATAATTCATACAATGCGTATGGATGGAAAACACACAGAGTAAATGAGAAAAATGGGAAAATGTTCTGCCTCTTGCAGAATGAAGAAATACACGTTTATTAAAAAAAAATCTACATCTATGCTTATAATGAATCCAATGTTCCCTGGCTGAACTTTTTAATCAAATTTCACTTTAACTTCTAAACAACATTTTGAGATACCCTGCTACCGAATGAAAAAAATCTTCTCGCTCGAGTTAATAAAGACACAGATGCACACACTGGCCTCTGAAATTTAAATTAGCCAACGTGTTAATTCGAGGTGTATGATTTTGGACGGTCAGTTCTTTCCATGAGATGAAACAAAAGCACTGGGCAAAAGGCCAGCTGAAGAAACTGAGCTGAGGGTGGATCTTACAGACCCACTAAGCCATCAAAGCCCAGGGGAGCTGCAGGACTGCAGGGCTAAACCCTCCCGAGCCGCTGTTCCTCGTCGCTCCCTGTATCGATTTTTGTAACGACCGGGCTATCGCAGCTCCTTTCACGCACCACCAGCCGTCCGTCGCTTCAACACTAACAATTACACAATAATTATGTCCCCTGCTGCTCCCACGGAGCTGTGCGGGGCAACTGCCTCAGCCTCTGGAAAGCGCTGCACAATTAGCCATTAACCTCACACTAACACCCCACGATGGCGACTTAAAGCCACAGAGTGTCTGCTACAGTATCGGTTAACCTGTCGCCCTTTCTCACTGTGGGTATAGTTCTATGACCAATGTCTTCAATTTCAATATTGTCCAGCCTACCCAGTTTTTCTCTGATAGATTCTTGGCTCATAACCAGTCAGGTGGGATCTGATCAGGCTCCAGGCTCATAAGTACATTAGAAAACACTAAACTTAACTTTGATTATAATGCACTTTACACCCAAAACAGTACATCCAACGCAACAGAGAGGAAGAATCAGAGAGACGATGATAATATCATTAATGCTATAGGCACATGGTCAGACACTCCACAAAGCACCAAAACAGACCTACAGAGCTCAGACAAAAGTATCTGATCCGGTTAAGTTAGGCTGAGTTGAAAGCTAAGGAGCAAACCTGTGTTTTGAGACAACTCCTGAAAATCTCAATGGGTTGGGGGGTTGGATGGAGGGGGATCTGAAGATTAATGCCCATCACTGGTAATCTATAGGTGACTGCATAAATACTGTTAACACACAGACACCTAACACAAATAACAACATAAAAGGATAAAACAAAAAACTCAATAACCTCTTCTTCTCCCTTCCCTTTGTCGTCGTATGCTCTGTCTCTCTGATTGGACAGACAGAACATCGGCGTCCCCTGTGCAGGTTGTGTAAGACGGGCCGACCGCCGCGTGTCACCACAACACCCCCGGACAGACTCGCACCGATTCCTCACGCCTCTGCTAAAGCAATGACCCCGAACGATGCCGTTTGTCTCCCCTAGATACCACCAACAGGTATTATACAATCGTGATAAGGTGTGGAAACTAACGGCATAGAAAGTTATGGGAGAGCTTAGACAAAGTTACAAGGTAAGTGTAGGGAAACATGGATTAGAAACTGCTGTTTTTACATAACTGGTGTTAATGTTGTAGCTAATCAATATCTATATTAAACACTTAAGAATCCCAGTTTACTAACATCCCTCACCTGATCCTTTCAGCTACTTATCGCATCCAAAAACATTGGGATTAGTTGTATTTCTTTGTGATGAGCCTGGGAAGGAAGGAATGATCCTTTCTTTTAAATGTGCTCTGCAAGTGATGTTTGAGGACCTTGGTCAACGCTACAGACTGAAAAACTTTTCAAATGAAATTGTCCTGTATACAACAAGTTTTGATATATTTTCAACCATGGTACCAATAACATCTGGCTCCGGCTTCGCTGAATAAAGATGAAGGGAATTACAGAGATACAGATATTTTTCCAGAGGATGAGTGGCAGGTTGTCTGTGCAACACGATGGGCTGAGGCCAACGGGATCACACTTTCTCGGCAATGGCGGCCGTGTTGTCATGCGTTTTTAAATAGTGGTCTCCCAGTCGACCCTCTATGAACCACAGAGCCAAGACGTCCATTTTATCCGCAGCGGAAGTTTCGCTGAGCCAAAGAGGCACCGTCCTCCATATTTTGCGCCCCACAAATCATCTGGTGCTTCAGCCACATAGACACATCTGGAGATGTTTACCTTCAAGAACAAACTGCAGTACTTCACACACACACACACACACACACACACACACCCAGACTGACCTGCATCTCCTTGTCTCCGTACTTGGAGGGGTGTTTGCTGCCCTGGCTCTTCCTGCGCAGTTTCTTCAGCTCCGCCTGGCACTTCTCCAGACTCTCCCCTTTGCTCTTGTGCTCCATCTGGTACTTTTTCAGTGCGGCCTGGGGAGAGGGCAGTACAAAGTCAGCGGGGGCGCGGGGGTGCTGGCATGTCCACAGATGATTTGTACACTCATTTCAAACTGCCCTGACAAGTGCTTAGCTACTGTTTTACCATCTGATCGGTGCAGCGTGATGACTAAAGAACTGATGGAGGGATTATGATGTGTTGGTTATTTCTCCTCCTACTTTCAGCAGCTTTTTCCCCTTCTTTCCTCTTTCTATCCTCTCTATCTACAGCAGTCTAGCAGTTACTTTTTGGCACAAGCCTTTTTCGGACGATAATCATGATTTATCTATGGTGCCCCCAAAGCCAAAATTGTTTATGGATTTACTGAAGCTCCCCAAAAATTATAAACTTTGGTTTTAGTGCCCCAAGAGTTTGTTATTTGGAATAATCCCACAACAAGGCCACAAATTCACAAATTTGCTAGAGCTCCTCTAAAGTTGTCAAATGGTAAAATTCCCAGGATTGGTAGCGTGACATCTAAAACCAACTAATGGTTATAATCCCAAAACTGATTATAGCCACGTCATGTCTAATATGCTTGTTGACTAATGTGCTGGTCGAGAGCCAGCAGAATTTGTTATTTTCAACAGTGCAAAGATTTTCTAACTTTCTTTGACTTTGTTATGGACCTAAAATTCATTACAGAGGGCCTCCATCTTCAAATTGACCCATTTTCTATATCTTTCTTTATGTTGTACACGGGGGCACTAAAGCCTTTCCCAGCATGCACTGCTACAGTACGATACTGATACGTAGCCAGCCTATCAGAGCACTAACACTATGTATATCTGCTGCATGTGTGTTTTCTATCTTTGACAAGCACCACTCAAAAGGGAAAATGCTAATCCGATTTAATAATGAGTTCATTAAGTGGCTCTGTATTTGAATGCATCTGTGTTTTTTTTTTGACAGCATTGATCAGAATGACGTCCATCAAAGAGCCGTACGAACATGACGTTGGTACATCCCCTGTCTAGAGTGATAAAACGTTTTGGGAATGATTCCAATGCTACTGATCACCATAAATTAATTTGTCTGTTTTTTTTTTCCTCCAAAACTCATTTTGACTCAGTTTCACAGAATGAGTCATAATTCATGAGGCAGCGTGGGCAGTAATTTATGTAACTTGCTGCAGTGGTTTGGATGAAAGCCGCTGGGAAATTAAGGAGCGAGTGTGCGTTTTTGTCTCTGGCCAGTGATTTTTATGAGAACACGGCTCGTCCTGTATCTCCCCATAACTTTGTTCCCCATGGGGTGGGGGGGTTTCATGCTCTTTACATAATGAATCTGACGCCTATGATGCCGCGTTATTCCCCCCGAACCGTTATGATTGCTTTCTTGCCCTATCCAGAATCATTTTTTAACTTCTATGCTGAAACAGTGAGAAAGATGCGTGGGGGCCTAAAAAACCTTTGAATTAAATCATTTCCAATTATAATACATTAAGTTGGGACAATTATGAGAACTGGGTAATAGAATAGAAGCACATATAAAACCTATTTTAGAGAATTTAGCTCCAGCTCAGTTGCAGCTTAGTGTCCTGTTAGCTTTCATTGCTTGAGGTAGATGTCTGCATACATTAGTGAACTGGAAAGTAAAATTTCAGCATGTTGTCTTTTTAACATGAGACTTTCACTGTATTTCTGCAGCTGTAACTCCCAGGATTTGTAGCTGTAGAATGCTGAAATAACAATTATAACCTTATCTTTGTTAAAGCTGCATTAATTGTTTGTTTTTTTGCCAGAAGGGGGCAGCACTACAGCCCATATATATTAAAACATTATAAAGAATTTATGAGTTATCAAAACGTATTAATCGACTGCCTGTTGACTCTCAATTTTAGCTCCGGTTTGGTCTCTATCATCTCCTTAGAAAAGCAGCTAAACGTCCTACTGTTTTCACCTGTTCGACAGGTGGTGTGTCAGAAAAAAAAAGGCAGATGAAAGTGGTGAGACCGAACCAAAACAAAGAGCTAAAGAGGGCTAAAAAGCTTGGTTGAGTTTGGTGAGAAATATTCTGGTTTTCACTGCGACTGACCCCTTTAACTTTACCCACGTCTCTATATGTTTCTTGTCTCTATGTAACCGTGCATCAGGGAGGGAGTCTCACATTCAGGTAGCGCGCATCCAGCTCCACCTTCTTCTCCAGCTCCGTGAGCAGCTCGTTGTGGAAGGATTTTAGCTGCAACACACACACACACGCACACACGCACGCACACACGCACGCACACACACACACACACACACACACACACACACACACACACACACACACACACAAACCTCAAAAACAATGCAACAAAGACAAAATGAGCTACACCTCATGTTGTTACATACTTAACCACAGCGGGCTAATTTCAAGAAGGAATGTAACCTCGCCGCTTTGTGTGGTACAAGAATGACTTGAAGAGATGGTTGTTTTTTTAGTGTTGCCGTCGGAAATGTCACACCCAGCGGATTAGGGGCGGACGACTGGCGTGAAAAACGCACGCCAGAGTCAATCTGTCGTCTCCTTGTGTGTGGACGTGTATGTGTACAGTACCTTAGCTTGTCTTTGTGTATGTGCGTGTAGGCTGAGAAGGCAGAGGTGAACCAGTGGTTGAATATCACCAGGGAAACAATGTTTGTTTTTATTCAGTACGTGTTATATTCTGCATTGCTCTCCTTTCAATAACCCGCTAGATCCACATCATGCATTTCAAACAGCAGCAAAAAAAAAAAGAAAAACACTTCTGCTGTGAACTTAGCGACCTCTCGCCCTTTTTCTTTCCCTCTTATCTATGTTGGGAGACGTAAAATATTTTCTTAAACTGCTAACACTGCTGAAAAAGCAGGAACTTCTATCAGTTCAGATTGTATTGAACAGTCCTCACTTTTACCAGTTGAATGAATGTACCCAGCTAATGTTGCTACAACTGCCCTATTTACTCTTCGGACAACTCAAAAGATCTTTTTTTGGGGGGCGGGCTTGATTTACATATCAGAAAATCAGCAAACAAGCCATGCTCATGTGAATGGGCTGGAAATGCGCCAAAACGTACTCAAATAGAGCTGAGAGTCTTGCTGAGTATTAAATATTAAAATATGTCATGTGATGTGGAGACTAAAGAATCAGGCCGCGACGATTTGTGTGGCTCCAAAACAGCAGCTTGAGAAGTGCTGATTTAAGCAACGACGCCGGCGCCGGCATCGCCACATGCTCACCATCTCCTCGAGCTGGATCTGGATCTGTCTGTGAACCTCGGCCATCTGAAAGAGCACCTCCCCTGCAGAGAGGAGACAAGAGAACAGAGAGACGATAAACAAAGGAAGAGGGGAGGGAGGAGGGAGAGAGAAAAGAGAAAGTGACATTAAGTCTTTCTAATATCTGTGGGAAGCTACGTACAGTCGTGCAAAAAAGAAAAAAAAAGACCATGCAGCCACACAGAACAGATGAGAGACAGGTGTGATGGTGTCGAAGGAGGAGGAGGAGGAGGAGGAGGAAGAGGAGGAGGAGGAGGCAATGGACAGGATGAAACATCTGTCATGATACTGACAAAGCACACACGACACAAAAACAGTGGCAAAATTTAAAGAGAACATTATAGAAATATGCAGCACGGACAGAATGAATGACAAATGAAAGAGAATTGAGAAATCTAACTAACTTAGATACAAAAGAATTCTACAAAATATAAGGGTTTACTATTATTACCAACGCTACAGCTAAGAAACACACAGGAACAGCATGATAATAAAATCTCCATAAACCAAGTAATTCATCTTTCAATTAAAACATGTGTTCAACTACAACATAACAGGGAACAAAGTATGCAGAACCCATAAAGAAATAAAAGTTAAAAAAATGTTTTTAAAAGAAAAAGAAAAAACACAAAAGATAAGTAGAAAGTAAAGGATGATTCATGCAGCCAGGGAGGTGCGTGTCGTTTTAAGATACCTACATGCTGCCTCTTCTGAATATGCAATGCGTTGTAAAAAAAAAGGAACAAAAAGATCTAGTTTGAGCAAAGAACAGAGGGATAGAGACCTGGAGAGACAGTGACAGATCAAAAACTACCCCGAGGAAAAAAATGAGACACACGACAGAATTTTTCACACAGAAGAAGAAAATAAAAAAACAAAAAACCAAACCAACCACTCAGACGCGCAGTTAGTCAGGCTCTCCGCTTACTTACACACCATCTACACACTCAGCTGTGTCAGTACATCAGACCCCCAACAGATACTGGATTTCTTTTTTCATGCTGACGTTGATACTTGAAAAGAAGAACCATCCAATTATTATTAACAGTGTCATATAATATCATTGTCCACAGGCGGGCGCTGAGAAGCTTACACTTAAAAATATTGCGCTTCATAAACCAATCAGGTGCAACGTTAAGACCAGAAACGGCTCTTAAAGTTGTGGCTGGATAATATATACGTATATGTGTATATGTGTGTATATGTAGGATAATTAATAAAGACGTTTGTGTCATGAGTTTATGTTTAAATCCAGTATAAGTCGAGCTCTAGAACTAGTAGCTTAACAATGAAATCAACGATCAAAGATGACTCTTAAGTTAAAAACAATATAATAATAATAATAATAATATTGTAACTTAACTTCAGTTATACATTTCTATGAATAATAACAACATAAAAAACACAAATGACACAAAATATATGCACTTAAACACTTAATTTAAAAATATTATGGTCAATTATACATAATAATGCATCTTACAAAACATACTTTATATGTACTTCTATTTCTTAAAGCATAATTACTGACATTTATAGCAATGCTTATACAATATATCTGGGGTAGTATAATATCAGGACATATAATATGATGAAATAAATATAATAAAGGCAAATGGCCTTGGTATATGTATGAAAAATGCCCCGAGTTACGTGTTCTACAGCTGCAGCGGCAGCACCAAGCACTCTGAGCTAATTTATTCTAAATGTGCAGGGTAATACGCATTAATGGAACTCATCTGGCCTTTGCATTATATATGCTGACATCAGATAATGTAAGATTCTGCAGCGTGGCGAAGGACGCTGGGAGAGATGGACGGGTGGGGGGGTGTTGGTGGACCAGTGGACGGCGAGAGGGGACACTGTGAGAGTGGGCTGTCTGAACAGGATCAAATGGCTTAACGGAGGCACTGGGGTTATGCAGACAAGACTCAGCTGGAGCGGAGGGGATTTCAGAGAAAGGTCGGAGCAGAGGCTGGGAGCAGAGGTGGAAAAGAAATAAGCGAGTCTTTACTTGAGTTCTGTACTTTAGTGCAGTTTTGAGGCGCCGAACTTAACTCGAGTACTTGAGATCATCCTGCCGCCCTTAAACTTTCCACAGAAACGCTAATGCCACAGCATACAGCTATGGGTGAGATGACTGGCACTGCTAAATTTTAAGCACAGAAATCTCCAGAAATAAATGCAAATTATCATCTAACACAATTCTCGCGTCTCCAGGACAGAATCCCACTTTGCAGCCGCCCCTCCTCCCCACCCCTCTGGTTATAAAGATGGGGTGACAGCTGTGACGCAGTGGAAGTGTCTGACTGCCACGGGACGGGGGCATTATCAACAGTGGGGCAGATAAACACGTTGCTGTGTTCTCCCAAACTTTCCCCTGATTCTTGGAGGGAGCCCATAACAAGCTCCGTCCGGTCCACCGATGAACAGCCACCAGCCACCGATGGGCTATGGCAACGGGGCTGAACCAAAGCACCTCTACTACATTAACACACAGGAACGTGCACTCGCACTAGCAATCACACACACAGTCACACACATACAGTAACACACATGCAGTCTCACAGATGTTGATCTCAGCCAGAGGGGTATTAATAATCTGCATTTTATAAAAACAAATTCAAGAGTGGGTGCATTTAATAGGATATTAGTTTGCATGACTATCAGGGTGGTGGGTTTTTTTTCTATTAACTTCCTTTTGTTTGTCTGTTTGGTTGGTCATGTTAATTTTTATTTCTATCACTTGCATTTTGCATTTTCTATCACTTCCACTTTGTAATTTCTTTCCATATATTAGCGTTCTACATGCAAATAGAACAAATTTGGATGACAAAATAAACAGAAAAAAAAACATTCATAAATCAAAACCAAGGGCATAATTTCCAGTGAGGGTCAGTAGAAACCCCCCCCCCCTCATGGTTTTCAATGTCTTATTTTTACCCCCCACATTGAAGCTTGATTTACTCTCTTTACTTACTATTTTCTTATGGTTCCGTCTCCATAATCCAGATAAAAGTTAGCTCCTATTCTAACTATATGTCTAATAATAAAAAAATTGTCCTAAAAGAAGCCACAACTGAATAAAAATACAGAAAAGGCTGAAAAATTAACAACAGCATAAACTACTAATGAATTAAATGTATTTTAATGCATTAATGTAATTTTCAGTCACTATTTATGAATGAGGATGACAAATTACCTTGTAATGTGTTGTTTGCCAGGCTGATTCAAAAGTGAATAATTAATGCTGGAGAGTGTTCTCATATACATGTTTGGGGGGTAAAGAACCTCAATTTCATTGTGCCCTTGCCCCTTCTGAAAATAAACCTATGCCCTTTACTTAGACACACACACTGTATCTCTTATATGTCAAACCTTTCCCTTTCATTTAAACCTTGCATTCTATAGATCAGTTTCTATACAAAGAGAGAGAAAGAGATACCCCCCACCCCCCCATCTTTACTCCCTCCCTCACTCACACTGTGCTGGTGATGAATTACAACCGAAGGATTAACTTCACTTCACACTATGTTTGCCCCCATAAAATTGAGCGCTGGTCATTATTTCTGGCTTTACTTACATCTATAGTGTAATTAAGGTTTTTTCCTCATTGATCCCTTTGGGGAAACAATCCTTCCCTATTGTTCTCCTGCTCCGGCCGGTCATGTGGGGGGGGGGGTGTTCAGGTACAGAGCAGCGCTCGGAGCTTCACTTCACACCTGAGCAGGGCCGATGGTCAGGCTGAGGTCGCCCTGGCCCCGGCTCCTGCATTTGATAAAATGTGCTGGTTTGTGTGTGTGTTTTTTTTAATGCTTCTAAAGATGATTCTGTTGATTGATCTGAAAACACAGTATTCACCAAAATAACTGCTGTAATCTGTGAAACACAGCGACATAGAATTCAATGCAGCAAACCACAAGAAGACTGACGATCAGACCATGACTGTTTGATTCTGACATTTCTTTTTTCTTTCCACGTAAATTTCCTTCGTCTGTAGGTTTTTTAAAAATGTGTCTGATCATCTGACTGCTCGTGTTCCTTGACCCGTCTGACTTCTTTAAGCAACGTACAGGAGTATCATTAAAATGAGGCCAAATCTATTAAAGATAAGACCCAAGTTGTAATAGAGTAAATAAATACATATCTGCTGTTAGGGGCCAACAGGTCTCACAGTGCAGGTCTGTATGACTTTGTCCTGCAGGTTTTTTTCCACCTGGAATATACCCAAATTCCTGGATGTTCTTGTTTCGTTGCACCCATCTAATCCAAAAACCCCTCCACCTTGCATTGTGAAATATTGGACTTCTATGCGTCTGAACTAAGCTGCTTACCGGTAATCAGGGCAGATCACAAAATCTGAAGCTTAGGGGGGGGCTGTTGTTGGCACCCAGATTGCACAGGATCAATTAAAAGGTGACACAAACGCTGCTTTTGTCTAAAAACGGTCCTCCCGGATCAAAATGCCTACAAATGCAAATTAGTCAAAAATGAATTATGGTTTCTCCAACTTCCAAAAATCCAACTCAGAGTTCTTGCTATGTCATGGCAGAGTCTGAAAAATGAAAACAAAAGGCTGATTTTAATTGGGTGCTTGGCCGTTTCACCTGGCAGATCAGCAACAACAATCAACCCAATTAAGCAAAAGAGGGCACATTATTGTTAGATTAAAACACACGAGGTCCATCGTTACGTCTGGGAATCGGTTTACGGCACACAGGGCAAGAAAATAAGTAAGCACCTAAAAAAAGCTTTCAAAACACAGCTCAAGGAATTAATTTAAAGATTTATGGCTTATGTATCAACCCTGATAAACCAAACTGGGGTAAAGTTCACTCTGAAAACCACCTGAACCTCAGCGATTCTCTAAATACCCTCATGCTGTTCCAGCTACCAAACCCACGTGTATACGCGTTTGTATATGAATAAAGCACGTATGTGCTGAGCGGTCCTGGGTTACAGGGTGGGAACGAGCCCATTTATTCAGCGTGGTCGACCCAAGGGCAGCTCTCACATCTGGATTTATTATCCCGGCCGCTCTCCGTGCAGCTCCTAGGCTCAACAGAGGGTGAGAAAAAAAACCCGGACAGTTAATGGCCATATGGAGGAAGTGTAGTGTGCGTCCCTGCAGGGACTGTATTACAGGGGCCTGTAAGCAAACACAAGCAGCTCTAATCCCCAGAAAGCTGCGGTGGAAGGTGTACAAGGTGCTGCAGGGAGATTTATCCTCCTCAAAGCCACATGACTGACACCGTTATTGTTGTGCTCTTCTGGCTTTTTCTCTTTCCGCTATATAACGGCTGTGCCCGCGCACATGCAAAAAAACACGCTTCCACAAAAACAGATACAATGCCTCCTTATTATCTACATTCTTAAGTGTCTACATGATGACAGAGTGACGAGTTTTTATCAGACCTACACGACAGAATTAACAACATACATCTGCAGCCCAACATTAAAGAATACAATGCTGAGCTGTACTGGAAGTGACATAGAGACACAATTACTCACCATGTCCCTTGATATGAAAATTACAGTGACAGCACAAATACTGTTGATGGCACAAGTGTGAGCGTGTCATGTCATAACTGGGCTCTGTTTGATAGCTTCACCAGCACAGTGTATTGAAAAAAATTTTAAAAAATGATTTTTTTTTTCAAAGGGAATCAGGCCACGGAAGATCAATGGGAATGACCAGTCGTACATAATCATTACAGGGCGGCTGACGGGGCGCAAAATGGAGACGGAGTATCTGAGACTGCAGACACAAGCTGGAGGCAGGAGATGCCAGGCAGAGAAACGAAACCTCATAACTTTTTTTTCTTTTTGTCCAAACACGCAAGAGCGCAGCTGGTCAATACGGCATCCAACTAATCATTACTGGCCCCTAATTGGTTCCACACGGTGGAAATACGGGCATGTAAAGACTCTCTAACCGGTTTTTGTTAAGCGATCCATTACGTGGTCCAGGCCTGTCGTGGTTTGTCTCTATGGCGTTAACACACTGAGTCACAAACAGTGGCCTAAAAGGTTCTAAATTGGCATCGCAAGCCTTACAAAAGTATTAGTTCTCTCACAAAAAAGCACATTGTTTTAAAAGGTTGACACAAAAAAAACAACTGTGTGTGAGGACTCACCAACGGCTTCACGCTACAGCCTGGTAACAATAAGCCAAAGAAGGAGATGATGAGTGACACTATGTTCAGTTTTATTTATAAGCTGAGAATCCCACAAGGAAAAAAAGAACAGGCCTTAACAGCTTTACCATCTGCCTTTCCCGTCCTCCTTTTCCGGCCTGTCGTCTCTTGACTTTGTGTTGCGAAAATGGCTCGAACACAATGAACACAGTGATCGTGTGTCTGCATTGGAGGTTTGGTGGCCACTTTAACTCTGCAGCGCCTCTGATCAGAGCCCGTACTCCACGCATTGTAATCAGCATCATTAAGTCACCATTTGGCTGAATCCCCACATCAAGGACAATGCGACACCTTAAGGACATTTCATAGTCAAGCAAGGTATTAAAGCTACATTAGCACTGATTTGCTGAATCAAACGCTGCACAAAACCTCCCCGATCTCCTCTTGTAAACTTAGCCGGCGCTCGGGAGGACGCGCGGCTAACTGTTGACGTCTGAACGCGCTGATGAACGTGACAGAAACACGAAACGGAGGCCGGAGGAAAAGCAGCGGACAGGTGGTGTGGGCTGTAGTCCGGAGCGACGGATTGGGGGGGCGTGA
This sequence comes from Istiophorus platypterus, assembly GCA_016859345.1. NCBI lineage: Eukaryota > Metazoa > Chordata > Actinopteri > Istiophoriformes > Istiophoridae > Istiophorus > Istiophorus platypterus. Next base: position 19,081,918 of record CM029119.1, read on the forward strand.
TCAAAGTGCCGGTACTCAGGCCCGTGTGCTCCGTTGGCAGCGAGGTTTTGATTTGACCACAGACTGTCTGAGGGCTCCTAATGAGCCGGGGGACACGTCGCCTCTCCGCGTCGCCTTTCCCTTTCTTCTCTGTCTCTCTCTTCATTAAGTGCCCCCCACCCACCCACCTCCTGGGGTGACTCAAGGACAGGGACTTTTCTAAAGGGAGGAAGCAGTATGTGAAAGCTAAATTGGTCCAACACGAAGCTGTTCTGATGACGCACAAGCAGGCGAAGGACGAACTCTGTCTCCAATCAGAGACTGGTCACTTGGGTGTTGGCAAAAATAATAGCATGTTGGACTGAAATTAGAATACAAGACAGTTTGGGAGACAAATCTGTGCCCGACCGGGACTGTTGCACACTTCGGTTTTGCACTAAATGTGACACTACAGAGGCACGAGTGATTAGAAATGCCCCCTCAGCTCAGCCCACATAACCCTGAGGCTGGCAAGACTGCCCCTCTAGTCAGCCCACTTATCACTTGGAGCCCTTGACACCTGCTGATGGCCAAACTGCCCTAATCAATTACCCAAGCGCCCTCTTGTTAGTCCATCTGCTACCGTGGTCGCCCGGGGGTCCATATGATTGGATAAATGACCTCTGGTGAGCTCAGGTGCCTCTTAGGTCAGCGTAACCGCCCCTCCAGTCAGCCCAAGTGCCCCTGGCCAGGGGGCCCTTGTGGGTGGCCTGACCGATCAGCTCAGCTGCTGGCAGGTCCAACGTGCCCGTGTTTGCCTCATTAGCTGATCTAATGTAACTTTCAGGCAAAACAAACCCAATTCCTGCTCAGTTAAAAAGATGCCACCAGAGAGTTTGAGCACAGAGAGACAGACATTCGCATAACAAATCTGAGAGTTTTCCATGAATCTGTATCTGCTTGAGATGAAACTGGAATATTCAGATGAATATTCAGATGAGGGGAACTTCTCTGTTCAAAAGGAGTCAATCACCCTGCACTTTCACAACACATCACCAGTCCCTCGGCGTTGTATAACTCAACTCAGTCTAAACTTCAGTAGTATCCCTCTGTTCTGACTCTGTTCACAGACTCATCATCAACTGATGATTCAAAATGCAACAATCAACAATCTTTTTAAAAGGTTAGACACGAGTAGAAAAAGAAAAAAATATATATATATTCCCTGTAGGATAATGGGTGTGGGAGTTCAAAAACGTCTTACACCGTGAGAGGATGAGATGACAAGGCGGGGGTAAAAGGGAAAAAGAAAAAAGTTTTCAAAGAGTGCTCTCGCTGCACTTTCCCTCTACGCAGACTGAACGCCAGCCGAATTCAGATTGAGGTTGAAGCTCGGGGGAAATTCAGCCTGTGCTGGCTCAAAAAAAAAGGGGAGGAGGTCACGGTGAGGTCATCTGGTTTTTTTCTTTCCTCAAACTGAGATTTCAAATCGAGAGGAGGAATCGAGAGGAGGACGACAATACTGAATATTTTGGAAGAGTTTCCTTTCAGAGACGCTCGGTGACTCGGCGCCGTAACAGTCACAGCGTTACCAAGGAGGCCGCTTCCCCGCCGCTGATCATGAGTCTTCATTATCGCTCTCATCTCCTGTTACCTTTACCTTTGCGTCCAGGAGCAGGTGCTAATATCGCTGCTGCCTCTGCCGCCAATGAGAGGTGATATAAACCACCTCTCTCCCAGACCCGAGTAATAATTATTTAGGAAACAATCGAGGAGAATCTTATACAGCAAAAACCTGCTCATGAAAATCGAGCCGCAGGAAGGAAATTTCGTCCTTCCGACCCGCCAGAGTTACACTTCTCCCAAACGCTTCTGCCTAATGAAGTCTGCGATATCGCCGCCCGCGTCCGAGCCTCACTCCCATTCGAGAAAGCCTGCTATCTTTTTACAGCGGGTCTGATAACGCAGAGGAACATGCCTTCAAGGGCAGAGCACGCTTCTAAATCACGCTCCTGCGAATTAATTAACCAAAAGGGTAATTGTTTCCCGGCCCTCAAATTCTGGCCATCTGAATTAACCTGGGATTGTTATAATGAGATGGATGCTCTGCTAAAATGTGTCCGGCCCTCGGCGATGGGAATATAAATGAGAAAAAGATGAAAATTAGAAGAGCAGAGGGATGGCGGTAAGATAAATTTGGAGCCAAAATTGAGAATAAAATATATGGGTAGACTATGTTAATTCGCCCATAGTCACGCCGCGCAGGAAAGCAAAAGCAGAGGATGTTTTCAGCACTGTGCTCTGGCTGGTCAGGACTCATCAGGTGTCATTGGGTTTGGTTTTTAATAAACATCAACTAGGAGTTTACAGGCCGTTATTTTGAGTTAATGAAAAAGTCAGCAATATAAAAATCTGGATTAAAAGCTCTTTAAAGGAGGTGTCATCTACTGATCAGTCTCATCTTGCGGCTTGGGAACGAGGATATGAAATTAAGTTGAGATGGGTTTAAATTTGAATTTAAACTTCCATTGCTGATGTCTCCACTGGTAAATCCTGCAACTCTGCAGACTTTTTTCCCCCTCTTAGTCATAGGAATGAAAGGCAACAGCTGGAAGTCCTGGGGACGGAGGATGTGGATGGTGGCGATCCACAGTATAAACTGCACAAGATGCAGGTCTGCATCTACAAAAGCTACCGATATAAAATCAGTTATACCCACAGATTCTAGAAAGCGAGGCCGAGATGGACGCTTCCCTTCGTGCCTGTGCTCCCTTCAGGTTCCTTTAGCTGCCAGAGCGCAGACCTGAGCGAGAACCACCTCTGCCCAGATTTGCTTCTGAATGGTGGAGCCCTTATATGGACAGAGAGGGGAACCGGAACTGCAGGAGCTCCCCCCCACACACACAACTATGTCCATATTTAGTATACGGAAGAGAGATGATGTCGTTTTCAGCCGCGCTGACATCACCATCACCGTTTTTGGGCTGCACATTGAGCATCGTACTCTCTCGTCCGCCGCCTCCTCATCCGCCTCCTCATCCGCCGCCTCGCCTCCTCCTCCTCCTCCTCCTCCTCCTCCTCCTCCTCCTCCTCCTACGGATCTGCTCTGGTCGAGGCGTTTTTTCGTTTCATCTATTTTTAGAAAAGGAGCGCGGAGTCGGCGTGTTCTCCCCTGGGGCTGAGCGCCCACATCGATGCATTCGCAGACGCGGGGCGGGGGCTCCATTCTGCAGTCGTGCAGTCCCCCCTCCTCTCTCTCTCTGCACGAGGACTTGTGCTGCAGAGCATTTGTTCGAACTCCGGCAGCGACACGTAAGAGATTGAGAGCAGCCGAATGGAACGTCGCGAGCCGTTATTTCCTCTTCCTGCGCCAGGCTCTCGGGGGCCGCGCGGCATCAGCTGTGCTAAGTGGCTCTCCATAAACGAGCGTCCCCATGAGGAGATGTGAGTCAGTTCATGTGGGGCCACAAAAGCGGATAATAATAAAATCATGTTAATGTTTTTTTCTATTAATTACTCAGGTTGTGAGGGCATGTGTGTGTGTGTGTGTGGGGGGGGTGGGCTTGTTTTAATATCCCTGTGGGAGACTTTAACCCAAATATACACTATTGGGGCTCTTGTCACTTATCTTGTCTCATGTCAATTAGAGGGTTAAGACTTGGTTCTAGGGTTCATCTTAGAATTGGCAACTGCACTGTGTGCGCTGTGTGTGTGTGTGTGTGTGTGTGTGTGTGTCCATGTGTGCATACGTGTGTGCGCGTGTGTGTACAACCTAAATCTACCATTTAACTGTCCCCCTGCCTCTGCTGCCGTTTCTAAAGCGACACACTGAACTGTACACTGAAAATGTTCCACTGGAAATTACAAGCCTCATCACACACACACACACACACACACACACACACACACACACACACACACACACACACACACACACACACACACACACACACACACTCACACACACGAAGCAATGAATGTCTGAGTGTAATGACTTTTCAGCTGCAGTTCAGCTCATTCTGATAACTGGAGCACAGAGAGCTGGGTTAAAACATTAGAGCTGGGTATCGTGAGCTGGGTCTGACTGGAAGCAAAGTGTCAGACAGGTGAGAATTCGCTGATTTAATTCTGAAATATACCTTTTAATTGGTTAAGTTTTGAGCTCTTTAGCTTCTATCTATACATCACCAACTATCCATGCTTCAACCAACACGACAAAACAATATGATATACAGGGGCCGGAGCCTATAAATTAATGTTTTTAATTTCCCTTGTCATGGTAAAAATGCCGCATAATCACTGAAAGCTACAATAATTAACCAAAAGTAAACCATTTGTAAACCACCAAATATTCAACTGGTTCACTGCAAAATAAAGAAATGTTTTTGTTTAGCTATTCACATAAGATTCATATTATAACAACAGCAAAAGCAGATAATGCCAACCTTCTAAACCCCATGGATCCTCAGACAGGTTTTTAAACCGGGAGGCCGCAGCAGAGTGATGTACGTGCTTGTTACGTCCAACTGTGTTCAGGTACGCTGCACAAAGTACCGGCTGTAGCTACAAACTCCACACTCAGTCGGACGGAGGAGATTCCATCGGTTCTGGGTCCAACATACTACACGACCCTCAGAATGAAAAGGATGATTCAACCCTAACACCAGCTGCTCTATAAACAAAGAAGTCTTATGGTGATTAACTGGTAAACTAAAGACAGTGACAGTGTCCTGTCAGTCTGGATGTTATCACTGATGCTAACGTGTGAGCAAACTTATCAACAGCCCAGTGAGTCTCCAGCCTACACGGTGTTCTTCAAACCTCCGACTCTCAGCCGACTCCCTGTTTCGCCACCTCACGTGCAGCGCCCCGGTTCATGTGCTAATGCCATTAGCTTCTTAGGTTTCTGATTAATCACATTGTTTCAGTCTGAGGTGGTGGTGTCCTTCTCTCTGCCAGGATTCAGGATTCATTCAGAGGCTGAGCAGTCTAAAGTCCCCCCCCCCCTTAAATTGGACCGGCATCCTCCCCCCTCAACGAAACCCAATTAAGTCAACAATTACAAGTTGGCCCATTTTTACAAATCTGTCTTCAGCCCTTAAGTGTGAGGAAAGGCCCTGACTAACACACACACACACACACACACACACACACACACTCCTCTATCTGTGACTCTATGGTCTTTGCTGCTGTTAGACACACGTGCCTGCTGAGAAACTGTGCAGGTGCACACAGGCATTTGTGTACACACACAACCGAATGCACAATCCTTGGTGTCTGCTAATTAATAATCCGGCGAGTTGGGGATTTTCTCTTTGCCGTTTTATGCCACAATGCTCACAGTGTTTCCTCTGACCTCTTCTACCCAAAAATAGACGGAAAAATCTCGACTTAACAAACCACCAGCACTTCTCATTATCATATAGATACAGGCTGAGAGAGGCTCATCACTCCATGACAGATAAATCAGCTCTCATCAAGCCTCCATGCAAACCAGTGTATTTTTTACCAAGCGGAGTTTTGCTGAACCACACGTTCAATCGGATTATGTTCATATTTCTCTATTCCTTATTATTATATGCCTTTAAAAAGTATGTTAGGAATTGAAACTGGCTTCAGAGGACGGCTCATGAGTTAGTATCAGTTGTTTCAGAGCTCCCCGCAGTCACACACCGATAAACAAATAGTCCATCTGCGGGGAACATTGTCAACCATGGATTCATTTATTCTTACAGTATAACAGTCCAACAGACTGGATCCATCGACCCTGGAGTGATGATTTAAGAATCTTGCTTACGATATATTTTTCCCTCTCTTTGCATTTTGCCATGTAATTTGCATTTTTCTCAGGTCATTCAGGCTCTGTGCAAGTAATGGGATATGCTTAAGCATTGCCGCAGCAATAAGCAATTCCCCCCTTCGGTCTGCACAGAGCACAGCTGCTGTGGGCCCTGCTGATATGTGGCGACAGCATCAATCCATTCTGCACAGCTTGGTCTGTCATTTCACTGGAGGCGGAGGGGGGTTCTGCCGAGCTGAAGGGCTGCTGAGTCATGGTGTGGGGCTTCGGGAAAAAAAGGAAATGGAAAGAAGGAACAGGAAAACAGGCGACCCGACACGCGTGTGAACAGAAGCCCACAGGCCCACAGTCACGTGGCACGGGCCCCGTTCGTACCTGCCGTCAGCAGGCGTCATGGGGGATCTGATGACGAGTGGGCATCTCTGAGCGCGTGGATGTGAACGCATCCAAGACACCTTGAGTCGGTGCGGGCTGACCTGGCCACAGCAGCGTGTGCGTGATATGTGTCCTGGGCCAAACTGAGGGGCCGACGTCGTCTGCGCAAACGGATGTACATACTCGTCTGACCATTTCTGAGGGCCCTCAGAGGTAAATTACGGTGTGTCAAACACCCTTGGCGACTCCATCCTGGAATATGTCAAGGATCAGCCCCAGTTCCTCCCCAGATTTCTTCCTCTTCCTCTTCTAGTTTCTGCCAGACAAGGCACGGGAGGTGCATCGCTGCTTCCCGCCGGTTAAAAGCGACAAAGCATTTGGTCTCTGCAAACGACGCCAGGATGATGGTTACATGTTTGTTCGCATACAGAGCCGGGAGGTTAAGATCCGATCGGCCACTCGAGACGCACGTGGGGATGCCATGTTCAGGCCGGGTGTGAACACGGTCGGAGGCCACATGGAGAACAAACAGCAAAGCCGGTGAATGGGATGGGATCTCTTGGTCAGGAGTTTACACTACATTTTTTATTTCATTGTTGCGATGCGCAAAAATGTTGCAAATCGACTCAGATGCATTTTTTTTCCAGATGTGCTTTACACAATTACAAGTTCATACTGTAGTTAATCATACAGGCAAAGTTAATTCATGAATGTAAAGTTTAAACCTTCTGAGCATTTTGTCAGATGTCAAAAAAATGCAGAAAAGCAAAACAGCTCTTAAACAATTTATGACGGACGTTTTTGAGTTTTAAACTTCGACAGTTGCATTCACTTATACTTTAGGGTTTTTGTTTTTTTAAATAATTGAATGTTTAAGATGAACCATGGGCTTATGCTTTCATTAAAGCTGCCGGATTATAGCAAGACGTAGATGAACCTCTCCGCCTTAAGTCACTGTGGAGTCGAAGCTGAATGGGGAGATGGTAATGAGCTTTAGCTGTTCAAAATTAAGAGTATGCACACGAGCCCGGCCAAGTGTTTACCCGAAGAGATGCAGGGGGGGAAAAACACGGGATGATGAAGCTGCAGGAGGACTGCGAGGGAGTAACGGAAAAGGTCTCCACATGAATAATGAATGCAGCCTTTACATCCTCCACGTTCGACTCCCAATATCACTGTTTTAACCCCCCCGCACCGTCTCAGTCCACACCTGCCGTCCCGAGTCACACCGGGACGAAAGAGCGAAGCGGTCGCAGTGACCCGGGACTAACGGCGGCTCCTCCCACCTTCTGGCACGTGGCTTGGTCCGCGACCCCGACACAAACTTTTTGCACAGGGTGCAACAGTGATGCAGAGGCCTGTCGCGCTTCACACAGACGCTCCCGTCTGTGTTGCTGCCAGAAAAAAACGGGCCCTTCAGTCCTCGTCTATGCAAATTAACGACTAAGGGCAGGTCGATGATGAGCAGAACCGGAGCTGATCCAACTGAAACCAGACAACACGCTGCATGAGAGCTGGGCGAGCGGGGGGAAAATGTTCCTCACATCCTGCCAGAAGCAGCATTCAAATGAGAAGTATTTTTTTCATTAACACTGTAAATACATTGAGGATTTACTATGAATGGGGAGCAAATCGGCATCGCCATGCGCGGCGCTGAGAAAGTCGAAAACGCCAGATGAATTTGCGAATTTATTACTCGCTCGCAGTGGCTTTATCTTTCCTGAATGCGAGGGAGACAAGAAATTAACCAAACGGGCGTGCTGTGACAAACAAGCAGATTTAATTCTTCCCGAATCAGAAATTTGTCTGACAATGTGAATTGGGAGCGATAATACATGAAATAAGCTCTAAAGTGCGGTAAAAGGCAGACTAATCCTCTGTTATTAAGATTTACAGTCTTTAAGCACTGAATTACTGGGGAAAAAAAGGCCATTTGAGTGTGAGTGCGTGTGTGTGTGTGTGTGTGTGCGCTTGCTTGTGTGTGTGCGCGTATGTGTGTCCAGTTTCTCGTCGGCCATCAGCCGCTTCTGCTCCGCAGCCCGAGGCCCCATCCACCATCTGCTTGTGACAAACCCCCTTCCACCCCCGGCCAGCGGGGGCGCTACATCCGCTACGAGGACTCACCAAGATCCTTAGAGCCTTGACTTTCGCTGGCCATCTCGCCCATCCGCACCAGAGCGTCGAAGTAGCCCTTTGCAGCGTATGTGACACCTGGAAACATGGAAGCATTGGGCGTCAGGTCAAGGGTGCGGAGTTGAAATGACGTCTTCTTCAGCTCCGTCACCCGCCCACCCCCTCCCCCTCCCCCAGAGAGGTAAGGTCGGGCATGGGGAATAGAGAGCGACAGGCAGAAATGGAAACCAGGCAGGAAAAGAAAAAGCTCTATGGAAGCAACTACAGGAAACAGGAATCTACAGCAGCTAAAAGCACTGACTTGATAAAAAAAAAAAAAAAGGAAAACCTGCCGTCAGCACGAACCACCTTGGAGTGAGCCTTTTTAAAAAAGGATTAGTTCACCCAAATTAATGAAAACAGAACTTTTTCTTACGCGCCCATAGTGGTATCCAGCCATGAACACAGGGTTGTGTTTTTAAATGCAAGGCTGTCTGAACTTGGCACCTACGAAAACAGCTGGACTGTTATATTGTACATCGAGAGTCCTCTAGTGTAACGGTCTTGCTTGTTCTGAGTCAGGACCCTTGGAGTTTGGAGCGATTTTAAAGCTATGCGCTGCAGATAAAGTACAAAAAGATCTGGATTCAATACGGGAGCGATAAGATCAGATAAAATGCTACGAACCCCAACTCCAGCAATCGCCCTGGAGATAAATCAAGTTTAATTTGTGCCTTTTAAAGCTTCAAAAAAGTGACATTTCACCGGATAAAAAGAAGAATAGATACACGGCTAGATCCCACTATGGGTATGAATTAGGGCGAACTGAATCTCCCTTTGAAAAACCGCACCACATTAACAACTGGCTACTTAAAAACTGTTCTGATAACAGTCTCCACAGCACTGATGTCAAAGCGCGCCGCGTTTTCAAATACTCTGTGACAGCCGTTATTCTCCATGTTGCATTGTCACGGGGGGGGCACCAGCTACAACACTGAGATGACCCAGGCTCTTAAGAGAACAGGGGAACAAGATGGTGAATCAAAGCAGGTTGGCGGAGAGCTACACAGGAGACAGACAGCCGTGATGAGGGAGGACGTGCGTCCAGTTAGGGGACACGTATGGACGAGGGCTGAGTTCATTACGGGGCCCCGTCACGTTGGTGGATGCCTGTGCTTTGAACAGCCAGCGAGCGTCATGCAGAATGCCCAAGAGGGGGGGGGGGTTAAAGTGATTAAATCTCTGCTTGGAAAACAATGGTAATCTACTCTGGGTTCAAGTGCACATCGAGTTATTTTGGCAGCATGACTGAGCCAAGTCCACAAGGACGCTGAGCGGAGCCCACTGCTAATCAAGTCTGGTCCCGGAAGTGAAAGACGGCGTCTGGCCGCTCGCTCTGCAAACATACGTGACAACGTCATTCCTTCATTAAGACAGTTTCAACTTCTGGAAAAAGAAAAAATAAAACAGCTTCAACTTCTTTATCAAAACCATGAACTAAAGAAAAAAGTCGGTAATATCTTTACACAGCAGCGCAGCCATCCTCGCTAAGCCGTGACAGAGAGCCGAGCCGAAGACCCCTTCTCTGGCTTCCCTTACGCCAGGCTCAAGTTAAGCCAGGTGGGATATGAGGGTGCGAGGGAGCAAGAGGATGGAGGTGAGGCCAAGGCAGCAGGGTGAGCATGGTTATTTTAAACTGATGTCCAGAGAAAACCCACAGCCAGGAGGAGAGCGTGGGGGGGCAGGTGAAGCTAGATTAGCTTGAGGTGATGCTCTGCTCGTCTGCTGGCTGAGAAGTGACAGAGGTAAGAAGGTAAGGGAGGAAAGGACGAAGGGGGGGGGGGGGGGAGTTCTGCCTGTAAAGAGGATTAGAACAGTGATATAAAGCCGATACAGCGTGAAGAGCGTCAGCGCAAATAAACACAAACAAGACTGCGGTGGACAATCGGCTGAGATCGGTAATATCCAGCACATTTGAATGTGTTCGCTCCAAATTATGCCCCCCCCCACCGCCCCATCCCCCCAGGAAGAAGTGATTTGATTGGTTTACAGGCCAGAAGACCTCTAGGTCCAATTGTCTTAAAAATGAATCTGCTGTTTTGACAGTGTTTCAGTGACTATATTTCAAAATATAGTCTGCACATGTATCACACTGCCTCAAATGATTAATAAAACATTTACCACATTGATAATCGATAAATCATGTAAATGTCCTGGCTCCAGCTTCTCGAATGGGAGGATTTGCAGTTTTTTTTGCCATTTCATAGGATTGTTAATTAAATGCGTTTCCACATAGGAGACTAAAGCCAAGCAGCAAAACAAGCAATTTAAAGACTTTGGACTATAAACAAAATTATCATCTGACGAGCTGAAGAAATAGTTGGAAGGTTTTCAGATAAACATAGTCATTATTTGTACGCGTGACTGAAATGCAGTCATTTGAATACACTTGAGACAGCAGTTGTATGTGATCTAGACTGAAAACCTTGACTCGGTGTCTTCTGACCTTCAAACCACCAGGTCACTTCTTACTGGGCAATGTTTACTTCACACATGTGGCCTCCCAGCCTCACAGCTCTCATCTTGCTCCAGTGCCACACTCAACCTCAATTAATATCTAAAAAGAAGGAATTTGGGCTAAGCACCAGATCCCAGACCACACCGCCCACATCTGGTCCAATCGAACCCCAAGCGATTTTAGACCCGAGCAAGCAAAGCGGGTGAAATCAAGCTTCCTCCCTCCATCACATCACATCTCCTCGGGGATGCAAACCTGCCGCCCTGGTTCCACTTAAAAAAACACAAACAAAACAGAGGCTGCACTGACTGGCATTTTTCCAGATAGATGTTCACCGGAAGCTCGGCCCCCGGCCCCCAGCCCCCGGCCCCCGCTCTGTGCTGCTCTACTCTAAATCCTGCCTCTGTGCCGCCGCTTGGCATTGATGAAGTGAAATCCCCATTCAGGGAGTCGCAGGGATATTTTTAGCCTTATCTATCAGACTGGAGTGAAGCCTTCTTTCATTGGTCCTGCAGGCTCCCCAGTCTTCCCTGCATATTTCCCCGGCAAGCGCACAGGAGAGAGCCCCCCCCCGGACACCATTTCATCTAAGGGGCGTCGGCCGGGGAACATCAGGAGCGTTTCCAGCCTAATCAGGGAAGCATGAAATATCTTAATCAATGCTGACCGATCGACCCTAATCAAAGTCAATGAAAACCTGAGGGGCTGCAGAACATTATTCAGGACGACGATAAACGAGAAGTCGTGACAGTTTATGAGCCTCACCCTCTCAAACGTCTCCGTCAACTCGCCCACGTTTTTTTTAATTTTTCAACCTGCGTCTGTCCCGGATACCGGCGCCGTCCGCTCCCTTTTCCCCGGGCCCCCGCAGGGAGCGCCGCCGCTCTCGTGACTCCTCCTGTTCCACTTCTCATTGGCTCGTGCCCCATTTAGCTCCCTCAATATGTTTCCTAATGCTTTTTTGTCTCTAACCTTGAGCAAGTTCTGCACGTAAACCTCAATCTCTCGTTCTTTCTCTCTCTCTCTAACACACACACACACACGAGCACGCAAAAACAAAAAAGCGATGACAAAGGACATGTAAGACTGATGAACTGGTGCCAGAGGACATGTGGTGGCGGAGGAGCAGTCCAGGGGCCAACAAGCGCCACATCTGAAAAATCTTTAACTTTTGAAAAAGATCCTCGGTTAAGTTTTGGACACAGAGAATGTTTCTCTGCCGGGGGGACGTTAGTCTTCCTTGGTCTAAAGGGGCTGCCGAATATGTGCTGGTCGTCAGGTGGCTTGGTCCTCGGCCTGGACTGCTCCGCGGACGGGAGGAAGGAAAAAGGACAAAGACAGACAAAAGACAGAGAAACTGCCGGTGTACTCACTGGTCAGCGCCTTCTCGTAGCTTTTTCCCATGGCTATGAAGTTCCGCAAGCAGGGGTTGAACTGCTCCATGATGGACTGGGGGGGGGGACAAAAAACAAAAAAACAGCAGGATCGGTGAGTCAGGAAGCAGCAAAGTGGACGCAAAGGAATACGAGCTACACTGACAGAGCAGCGCTCTTTACTAGGGCACACACACACACACACACACACACACACACACACTGTCTACACAGAGCAGGGTCAGCTGAGCCAGCAAGGAAGCAGAGGAGTGCAGCAGGGATTCGTTTCGGGCTCGCGGCGAGGACTGGAGGGATGAAACGGAGGGACCAGGAACGAGAAAGAGGAAAGAGATGGGGGGCGTGTGTGTATATGTCTTATAGTGTGTGTGTCTGTGTGTGAGTACATTTTTGTCGGGGGTGGGGGGATACTGTTCCTCTCACCTCCCCTGCTGTCGCTATTAAAATAAAATCTGGTTTTGGCCGCCGAATCCTTCAGCTCAGCGGCAGCTCTGGCCTCGTCGCTGTTTCCCCTCCATCTCCCCAACATCCCCCGAACCCTGGCACACTGCTCCTGCTAATTGCGTTTTTGGTTTTTTTTAAAGGGCCGGTTCGGCCAAAAATTATAAATAAACCATTCCACTTAGTTTTACATGGCTGCGGCATCATCAAATCTCAGGGACGGATGTCTCCGTTTCTGACATGATGCACACATTTATGAAGCGATATATAAAGTAAAATCTTCATCCCTCGGGACAGATGGCCAAACACACAGGCACAACAAGCAGAGGCCCGAGCTCCCGTTAATGAGTGGAGGAAAATTCGAGAAGAAATGTGCAATGAGTTTTACTGTCTCTGTCTCGGCAGTGACTCAACTTCCCCCCCAGGTCAAGCCGCCCTTTTCACTTCGGCTGCATCCCAGGCAAAAAACCCAGCAGTTTATTTAAATAAGAAAAGAAAAACAGCGATTCTCTTTATTTCCGACTTCTCCTTCCGAAGTTTCAAATAACAGACAAGCAGCAAATGATGGGGAGATGGAGGCGGCGTTTAAGAGGGCGAAAATTTGGCGTCGCAGTCGATTCATTCCTAGGATTCATTCATGCTCAGTGGATCCCCACAAACTTTTCACGTCAAATTCAACTTTGGTCAACGGCGAGCTGAGTTGACGGCGTTGACCTTTGAGGGGAACAGCGCTTATCTAACTGGCTCTTTTAAAACATAAGCTGCTCCACAGAGGAATGGTTTGCAGACGGTTACAGGAGTCGACGCTTCAGGTGCGTCTCCTGATTAATGTGACCATCAGCAACACAGGTAACAAGTCGGTAACAAGTCGGTAAACTCGTTTTTTTCTCCCTTTGTCCAAAATAGTCTTCACTGAATTAAACGATCCCCATAAGAACATGCCCGGTGGAGTAAACAGCCAAAGTTCATTTTGTTGATGAAAACTAAGACTGAAATTATTGATATATTGACCACTGAAAATGCGAGCTATTACAAAAAGTTACATTTTTGGTCATTGGATTAAAATAATATTGTGGACAGATGGACAATTTTTGATGGCATGAACTAAATCTCCCGACTAATAGAAGAGTTTCCTGTTCGTTGAGGTGATTCAGCTGCTTGACCGGTTGCAGCACTATTATTAATAAGAACCACGTTGCAAAGTAATGCGTCTGTCTGCAATGTTATACCGACGCTACCTGCTCTCGGAGGAAGCAGATTTATGGACTAAATCGATTCACAATACACTGAGAATTAGATGAGAGACGGCAACAAAACGGCTGAGACAAACCACGGTGACATTTATAAAAAGGTAGTGAAGCTCATGCAACTATTAGATGCTCTGGATGTGGAGGTAATGTCTCTGTTACTTTCAGTCAGTTATCTTTAGTGTTGCTGTCAGGAGGAGCAAGTAAATTGCAGGATTAATGTTTGCGGAATTTTTTTTCTTCGTGAAAAGTCTAAAACCGGTTGACTTTTACACTGACGCCCCAGTAGAGAACCAGAACCAGATCCAAAGGGAACAACTCTGGATCCATCGTGGCCGACCAGAACCGGCATTTGGCCAGCTGACTAGCTAACCAGCAACATTAGCTAACTAAAGCTATGTCCTCAAGCATCGAGAACCACATCCTCGGTGGCTGCTCGCTACAAGCGACGCCTGCTGACGCCCACCGGCTGCAGGCGAGGTCACCTCAGGAGGGGAGCAGGAAGCAGGACAGGATGACACGGGGGGCTGACTCCAGACAGGAGGAAGAACAAACGGCTTGGAGGTGCAAAGCAGGTGAAAAAGCGAAGTAGAAAGTGAAGCAGAGGCTGAAGCTGATACTAAATACATAGGAAGTTGAGGGGGGGGGGCACATGATCCAAGTGAGACTGGAGTTGATTTAAGGTCAATTCTGGATGGAAAACCAGTCGTACGTCTGATCAGAGGCACCAGGCTGTGGATGTGGGTGTGGGGGCATTTTTCAAACATAGCTGTACCTGCCACAAAGCCTGATGTCATAATCACCAAGGACACACACACACACAGTGAAAAAGAGGTTAGCGCCATTTCTTTGTACATTTCCTGAGGACAAACAAACCTATTTATACCCCGATTCCCTCTTGCCCCTTCTTTTTTCTTTCCTTTCTTTTTTTTGTGTTACGTAAAATGTCGGCGGCCGAACAAACCGAGCCGGTGGAGTCGCTCCAGCAGCGGTAATCACCGCCGAGGCTGTGCCACCGCTTGGCAGGAAGAAAGGGGACAATCAACAAAAGAACAAAAATAGAAGATGGAGAGTGGCCCGGCTCTCATGTCTAAATAAACAGAGGCACGAAGGGAGGACTGGGCAAAGCCTCCGTGACTAAATGTGTGTGTGTACGTTTGTGGGGTTTTTTTCGTGAGTGTTTTCGTGCCAGCGATGAGTTTAGTGATGAGGCGTGTTATGTAATCCCCGTCAGACGGGTCCAGCCTCGTGCATCGCATTCCTCCGCTTAGTCGCGGCGGCGGTTGGCGAGATGCAGCAACATGCAGGCAGACACACGAACGCGGTGTAAACGTATAGTTTTTTTATCTGAAAGAACCTTTTTTATTTAAATTAAGCAAAACTCCTCGCATCGATTTTGACTGATGTGATGACCATGGTTGAGAGCTGCCACTCAATAAAATCAAATCAAATGGGACTTTGCAGAAGAAAAGTGGAGTTTCTTCGCCTCTGCATCCCCTTTCCTTTTTTTATAAACATTTTACGGTGCATCACTGTTTATTTTATACAGGAAACACAGTTATTCAATTTTCCCTTTCTGTCATAGGCAGCTACAAATTACGTTGGCTGCACACTGAACGTTTTTAACTTTATACATCTGGTACTGGTTTCGTACAACTCTGGACATTATGAAAAGGTCTAATGTAATAAAGACCCCCCCCCCCATCAACACTTCCCCTGCACATGCTACCGTTGAACCAATTGACGGGTCCTGCCCTCGCCACCACGCGCTCATACGGTTTAGGGGCTGATTTAATAGGATCATTAACTCGTCCGGTCCCGGCCTAATCCAAACTCAAAATCGGTTGAGGCTCGTCCCCTCGGCTGCGGGGACTGAGGCCGATTAGCATTCCGGCGGATGAAAGACCACATCGGACCGATCGCACGGGAAACGAGGGGGATCACCGGGCTAACGAGTCTTTTGTCTCACGCTGCCCCCGTGACTCAGTCACGTGCTTTAACCGACTCGCCACATCACCCTCGCCGAGTGAGACGCCAAAAACTCGGTCACGGCGCGCTGGGTTGTCTTTTCGCGATGCGGTGTGAACGCCTCCGTGCACGTGCCTCATCACAGGCGAACACCACTGACTGTTATCTAAGAGTCAAATACCGGCAGAATGTGATGCGTCATTATCTTCTGCTTTGTTGAAACCGTCGTCCTGATACAAACAACAATAAAGGACACTTTTCTCTGATCTCGGTCGGTTCCCGAACACAGATGAGGATACACTCTCAATTTGATTTTTAATCAATCCATTATGCAGCTTCGGTGTCAGCGAGGCGGCGTTTTTTCTTAATGTCCTGGCTCTCAGACAGGGGCAGATAAATGCCACGGCGCTAATCGCCAAAACTCTCGACCATGTAGTGTATCAACGATCCCGCAGTGAAGATTTTACAAATAAGTAAACGAGTTAAGACCAAAGTGGAATTAACCTTCTGGGTGGATGTGTGACAACGAGACAGTTTAAATGTGTCTACATATACTGTAGATAAAGTAATGGTTTCATGATGAAATGTTTTTTTAAGACTTCAATCCCATTTAGTATCTTTAAAAAAAAAACAAAAACAACTCACCTGTTTAATTTCCTGGTTAATTATTTTCATATTTCTGTAATCAATAAAGGTTGCACTAAAATGACTAGTCATGAAAACAAATTAACTGAGTGATTTATTGAGGGATAAAAAAAAGCCAAATACTTGCCTGTTCAAGTTTCTCAAATGCTGCTTGTTGAAGATTTTATATTATTGTTAAATTAATATCATGTGGGTTTCTGGTCCTGTTGCTGTTTGACGAAATAACTTTGAGCTCCAAAGACTGTGTTGGGTATATAATTAATTGATTAAATGGAAAAATGAATAGACAAAATAGTCATTCATAGTCACTAGTTTCAGTCCTAAAATTAAACCTGAGCAGCAAAACAGAAACATGGGTCCAGTCTCGCTGCAGCCTTTCAGGTGATGTGAGGTGGGGGGGGGGGGTGGAAGCACATGAACATCCACATGCTGCCTCACACAGACACACACAGACACACACAGGACTTCAGGAGCAGCACAGTCCATCTCCCACCGACGTGTTGTTGGTCTGGGCAGCATCTGAAATATTTATCTTCACACGGCAAAGAAAAACAGGCTCGTCGGTGTCTCGCTGAAGGACGGTTCGGCCGGTGGGTGCGGCAGATGTTCATCCTTGAACCGTGTGTGTGTGCATAACTCTGGAGCACTATTCTGTTTGTGTTATGTGTGTTCATCTATGTGTGTAGCCGTTCACAGCGCACTGTGCTGGCAGGCACAACTGGCTGCCATGCAGCATCGGTTTCTGTGTGTGTGTGGGGGGGGGGATTTGGGCCTGAGATTGTTTTGCAGTTTTCATTCTTCTGCAGAGACAGCTTGTGAGCAATGATTTTTTTTTTTTCCCGGTGAAAACAAAGCAATTTATCCGTTTTATCCTCTGAGGTTTGACGAGGAGCTACGGCAACAGGCCTCCATACCCAAGTGTCGGTCCATCACATGGATATGTTTGCAAAGGCAAACCAGTGATACGACCACTGCAGAAGTGTACAAGCATATTCTCAGCATTATGGTTATGGTTAAACAAATAAAACAAAACAAAAAAAAAAATCCAATGTCAACTGTTGCTATGAGGCGGCACATGAACTGCAGCTGCTTGTGTCATAGTCACACGTTTCATTCGCCCAATCATCTGTCCAAAATTTTACTGTTCGCTCTCAGAGGATCAACCCGTTAGCTCTGCATTATACCCTGCATGACACGCAGCCATTAAAGACCTTATAGTTCCCAATAACGCTGAAATCAGTGTGTGTCTTCTCACTTGCCACCATTGGCCCTAACAGATGGATAACACAAGGAGAGGGAGACAGCAGCGTCGAGGATAATGGTTCCATCAGAGCACGGACGCCACGTCCCACGACAGCCGATGAGTGACATGGAACAGACCCGGAGGTTATACAAGCTATTCGGAATGGAACGAGGGGATAAGACAGCGCTAAACCGACATTTCTCTGTAGCGTTACTGACAAACTAACATGTATTAGGACATGGAAATAAAAAATTAACAGCCGCAGCAGGAACATTTTTATGTAAACAGCCAGGTAGCACTCAGATCCCTTTAATTCAAAGAGTAAAACCACAAATGTAAGAGCCCTCAGTGACAAATCCTGTGTACAAGTGTTCAAGCATCCAGAGTTAAAGTCCCCAGTGAGAAGAACCGAACACCTGTCGGCATTAAATCCTGTAAAATCCCTAAATGGGAGATGAATACAGCAGTTTGTAATTTGGGAGATTTTCCTACTTTTGATCAGCCGAGGAAGAAAAGACAGGAAAGAAGGAACGCGGTAGGTAAGGATGTAGGAAGGAAGGAAAGTAGGTCGAAACAAAAAACACAGAAAACGGGAAGAAAAAAAAAGAGGTGACGGTGATGTCTGCAAATTTACAGGTGACTCATCCCTCAGGCACAAGTAACATTAAAAATGAACTTATGCAGTGTCAATGGTGGAAATAGTCTCATTAGCATAGTGGGCCTGGTTGAATACGCCTACTCTCCAGCAGCTGCCTCCCACACAGGAACGCGCACTCGAGAGAACAGAGGTAAGAAAACAAGCAGCGTTGAGAACATTGTGACCTAGCTGGCTCCGCCGCAATGGCGTGGGGAGGGCAGTCTGTGTGTGTGTGTGTGAGTGTGTGTGTGTGAGTGTGTGTGTGTGAGTTGGCGGAGGGAGACGAGTGTGTGGGGTGAGTCAGAGCCCGCAAAAAACAAAAAAACAAAAAAACAAAAAACAAAACAGCAGCAGGTTCATATCATGTTGGGGCGTAAATTACTGTAAAGCCGAACCAGCCATGTGGCACCATTAGAACCTGCTGTGCCGTTCGCTTTCCAAACAGATTAACCAGTGAGAAGGGACCTGGCAATCCCTGCAAGTGTGTGTGTGTGTGGGGGGGGGGCAGAGAGACAAAGCTAAAAATATCTAAGAGGAAGCGTCTGGCCTCAGGCAACGGATTCATATTTCTATTATTATTATTATTATTATTTAGGCCGATCGGCTGGCTGGAACGCCTCAACACCTCCACCTGCCTCCACTCTGAATGTCAGTGTGTAGCGTTTGTTAGACGTCCGTCTCCAACATAGACAGGGTCTCCTGGTTTCTGCCGGCGTTCCATTGGGTTTCTGCTCACGTTCTAGCCTCAGCGCTGCGGGGGCTGACGTCGGCCTCCCCCGCGGCCAAGACGAGCGTTCATCATACGGCTTCACGAGGATATCCAATAAAGACGGCTTGGCAAACGGGTCCGGCTGCTTCTTTATCTGTCCGCGCGGAGCGGCGCTCTCCAACGCCCTCTTCTCTACACCGGACATCTTAGGCCCCGAAATCGCAGGAAATGACGTCAGACAACATCATTGTCATCCGGAGAATCACTGAGGGCGTCGCAGAGTCAACAGTCTCAGTGTTGATAAGTCTGACCCTTTGTTCCTCTTCCACTGTTTGGACATGTGTGAACTCGGGTTGGGGTATGAAGGTTAACCAGATTACACACACACACACACACACACACACACACACACACACACACACACACACACACAAGAAAGGTCGTTTACTCTAGGTGGTCACCCTGGAAACGGGGAGGGCCTGCGCAGCGCCGTGGTGTGTTTGGCTACCACTCACAGGTGAAGGTGACCCCTCGTCACCAAGTTCTGCTGTGTGTATGCGTGTGTGTGTGTGTGTGTGCGTGCGCCATCCCCTCTCCACAACCTGCCACTGTGTGTGCGCCCATTTCTCACCGTGTTCAAGTGTCAGCTGGTATATATACACTCATCACTCACACGCTGACACACAGCACAGGAGCCATTTTCGACACGCCACGTTTCTGACGCATAAATGTCCTGAACAAAACACAAACACTCTGTTTATCCCACAGCTGATCAGCTCCGCTTTCTGATCCTACATAAATTTTATCTACACATTTAGTAAAATATATAGAAATGACCTTCGGTACTTATAACTTTGGGTCATTAAAAAAAAAATACTGTGTAATTGGTATTGTAATTGTCCAAATACTAATAAATGTACTAACAAAGTGAGTGCGTCATTTCTTACTGCATCTCCTCCAGTGGCCATTCAACGGCACCAGTTTCCCAGTTAAAGCCACATTCCACACGTCCCAGCTCTTTCGTTCTAATGTGTGTTTTATCGCAAACGTCCTCTGATAACGAGCAGCATGTTATCATTCCCACGCACCCGGACTAAAAAGTTCCCAAACGCTGCACCGGATCGGAGTGGAAACCACTGACAGCTTCGTCTCGTGCGTTCGTCCATCTTTGCTCCGCAGATTATGAAAAACATCATCTGGACACAAGTGTAACATGCTGTATTTAAAGACTAAAAAAAGAAATATCTTGAAAAACCTGTCATAAAATGCTGTTATCCAAATGAAACCATGTACTTCCAAGGTTGAGAATTATGTAGATTCATGTCAAATATGTGATTTGTGTTTCTCTCACTCTCATGTTGAGGCAAGGTTACATGTGTTGAGAGTCCAATTCAGCAACACTAGGAATACTAGGATTCAACAATACCAGGAAGAACATACGTCTACTCCTGAGTATTATCATATTCAACACCGAAATGTAAAGTGTAGGCTGAGTGTAGGCCTCCAGCTGAAAATCTCCTGTTTAGGTTTTGTCTTTATTTTTACTCTGTCCATATATTAAGTGAACAGCGACTCTGGAAGAGTCGGCAACAGATTTCAATTAGATCTGGCAGGTTTTTAGAACACGGGCCAAGAAACCAGTGATTAGTTTTCTGGTGCAGTTCCATGGATCTCCATTAGGATTTTATGAGATTGTGAAATTGGCCTTATTCTGACATTTTTGCTGTTTTTCTTTAAACTGCCTGGATTCAAATAAATCTGCATGTTCCATGATATTTGTATTCTGATTCCCATCAAGAAAATCTATAAATGTATTGGTCTTAGTAATAAAAGTGACACTGAGGGGACATTTAGAGGACAGTTTTGCAAAATGTTATAAAACTGAGGTTTGCTAATTGTCAGTTACGTCCATTTTGGATTAAATTAAATTAACAAACCTCACACAGATAAGTGACTGTTACGTGTCTCATATCCTGGACCCATTGGCATCAACGTGCTGCTGCTCAGAACTCATTGTGGAGCTGTGGGCGTTGTCGCATTGAAATGGGGGAAAAAAAACAAACCTTTTTTCTTCCACAAAGTTGGGGGAGAACCTTTGTGAAAAATCCCGTAGCATTAAGATTTACCTAGCCCGACGTGTCTGCATACTTTTGGCAAAATATTGTAGAGTCAAATTGAACTGTGCATATGTTTTCTGTATCTCTCACATATTATTGCATATTCGTTTACGATTTACATAAATATAGCTTTTTTTATTTTAGGTCTACATCGCAGATACACTCCATAAGTTCACAGCTTCATGTTACCATATGTTTCCACTTTTTAGGACCCAGACCAGCCCACATGGCACATGCACCTAAATATATGCAGTCCACGTGCACGAGGAGCGGCGGAGCACATTGCTGCTAATGTGGAAAAAGCCATTAGAAATCACCATGCAGTCTATATGTTGTATTTCGGGGGTGTCAAGCCGATGTACACGCATAACGTCCATTAGTTTTGCTGCTGTCCCTCATTATGCGGTTGCCCAGGAAATGGACATTATTTGCCTCTGCTCAGTCAGTGTGACAATCGCCGCGCTAAAGCCGCACTGCTTCAACGCCCTCAGGAGATGGGAATTCAGTGTCGTGGGAGTGTGTTTGTGTGTGTGTGAGAGGGAGGGGGGGGACTGCATGTGAACTCAGCCAATTTCCCTTTCAGACGGACTCTTATCTGTGTGCAGGCCAGCAGAGGCAGAGTCAGCGCCCCCTATTTCCACAGATGCAGCTATAGAAGGAAACCGGGGGGGGGTGCACTTCCGCCGCCATATATGGAAGTACTGGAATCCCCCCTACCACCACCACCACCCCCCCGTGACAGGGCAACCCATCTTTATTCCCCTCACGTTCGGCTCGCATCACAGGAGAGCTGGAGGAGGAGGAGGTTGAGGTGGGAGGGAGGAAGGAGTCTCCACCGTCATCGCGCGAGGGAAGGCGATCGCCGTCGTCACCGCCTCGCAGTGACTCACCCGAATCGGTCCGCGCAACCCGCTTGTCATTTTGCACGCGTGCACTCGAGCGGGCATATGTTCACACAAACCCAAGCGCAGGGTGTTGGTTCAAAAAAAATATCACTGGCACGGACAGGGACTTTTAAAAGATAAAAAAATGACAGGGAAAGATTTGTTTTGGTAAATTTCCTCTGCAAAAGACGCAAAATACGAACAAGTATCTGCACGTGTGCGATGCCAGGAGAGCGAGTCGGGTCGTGATTGCGTGATTATGCGTGTCCCTGATGAATAGCCTCGTACGGCAGTGAGGTAATGGTGTCTTTCAGCCTTAACTCCTCTGGGCACCTTGACATTCCTCCTTTTCCCACTTCTGACTGGATTCCTGATTAAATGTCACTCTGGAGCTATGTCTCCAATTAAAAGACACCCACACACACACACAAACGCACACGTCCCTCTTTATTACAGTCTAATTAGAGTCGGAGAAGAAGAGTGGCTCCACATTCTTGTCTCCTCACTCCACTGTCCTCTCCCCGTCCCCGTCCACGTCCCGGTACCTTTCCTTTCATCCCGTCAGCCTTCACCTTCCCCCTCCCCAGACTCCCTCAGGCTCAAGTTAGATAACTTTGCCGATGCGCTAAAGGCTGCTGATGTGCTGCACACACGCAGCAGATGCCAACGGTTATGCCGTGTGACAGCTTCGAAAGCTGTGTCCTAACAGAGTGGTTATTTCTAAATAATACAGAATAGCTCTGTACACGCCACACCTGCGCTGAGCTGCCACCATCTGGATGCTGATACAGGACCCCGGCCCGTGCCTGGGGGCCTGAAGCAAATGTCCAACTCCAACAAGCTATACATATATGTTAACTTGGAGCATCATCATGTATTTGTATGGATAATATAGTGGGGAGTCCTATACTCTGAATCTGAACAGTTGTAACAAATCATTTGTTATACGGAAAAATGTCTGGGTATGGGTTTTGTTCTTCGTTGTCGGACTCTTCTTGTTACCGAAGATAACTGGACGAACATCTGACATCTAAAACAGATGATAACATCAAGAGGATCAAGAGGAACATCTTCTTTCCAAACCAGCCACTGTGAACTAGTTTAAACTGGCAGCTCCACTGCATCGCAGAAGATGTAACAGACAAAGTAACAGTAACAGTTTTCTGACTCTCAGCAGTCTCAATATAACTAAATGTTATGCAGGCATAACTTATGTTGCCAGTAACAATGAACCAAATTGCCATCTTATATATATATATATATATATATATATATATATATATATATATATATATTAGTGAACAAAATCTTGTATATAACTAAAAACAAACTTGTTAGGCAGACTAAATTGATAATTCAACCTCAATAGAGTAAACATTTTAGTTTTCAGCTAGTTAGTAAAAAAAAACACATTTAATTACACTTATAATTTCTAAATAAGGGTAACTGCATAAACAAGGCTATGAAATAACCTGTCAAGACTAAAGCTCCCACAGTTTTTTAGCCAACATGACTCCACATAGTAAGAACTGCCTGAACAACATTAGCTTGTGCAGTCGTGGCTAACCTGCATCGCAAGCTGTGTCCGTATCGAACTAATGAACATAAGTCCAATATTTACTCTCCTTTTAGCCCCAATTTGCGCTAAATGCTCCACTTACTGGCGTTTTATGAATATGTAGTATATCGTTGGCTAATCCGAGTTTATTCTGCGATGGCTGTAAGATTCATTAGAACCTGAAGACTCAACCAGCCCACTATATGCAGCTGTAAAAAACAAAACAGGGAGCTAAAAGAGACAGACCTGCAGGTCTAGTAACCATTTTCAATGGGATCAATAATAAGTCATTTATTTCCATCAAATATAATGCTTAATGCAGGTTAAAGTGCATGACTGCAGTACAGTAGCCTTGTACCTGTCTGCATCGCTTCCCCACTTACATAAAACAACCAAACAACCCGTAACACTGTCAGACAGCGTCACAGTGATGCTCGCACAAATACTGTTGCTGCCCAAAGATCAGTAGCGAGGAGTAAAGCTAGAACAAAGCCTGGAGCTGGAGGAGGCACAGCGTTCTGCAGGGGACCGGAGCACAGAGGCAAGACAACGGAGGGGAAAGCAGTGTGACTAATCAGAGAGCAAAAAAACAAAAAGCCCCAAATCATACTGGAGGAATCCGGGTCTTAGCGGAGCATTTGGATTCAGTATGTCTCCCTCCAGATGAGCACAGTGTCTAGAGGCCTCGGTTTCACCCCAAATGGCCTCAGACATGAACAGACGGCACCAGAGCGGCTCGATCCGTCCGATCGGCGCCGCGGTCGCTCGTGGCACCGCAGGAACTTTTCATGGTGTGAACGAGGGAGGAGGAGGATGAGTAAGAAACACCCCCCTTTCCTCAGCCCGTCCACGGCTGCACTTTATCTTTCCCACAACAGATGCCCTGCCTCTCACCTGCAGCGCCTCTGCCTCCGACAACAGCTGTCCGCACAACGGCCGGAGGACACACAACAAGCAGGTGACAACACTGATAAGGCCACATCCCAACAAATCTCACAAAACAGCGGCTGTGGTCAAAATATAAATAATTGAATTTCTGTTGAGGTATGTCTGAGAAGAAAAAACAGCTGGAAAACCACTGTTGCTGACTGATTCTCCATTTTTTGCTTGCTGGTCTTAGGAATGAAAAAGGCTCTGGAGAAGAAAAGAAAGTGAACAGATTGTACTTGTGTGACTGTGGGGATAAAGTGTTCAGTTGCATTACTCACACCCCCCCCCAAAAAAAACTCCACATACACATAGTTGGACAAAAAAATCCCTCCCCTGGAGAACAAATAAATTTGGCTTCGCGTGAGTACTATCGTAGCCTCGTGTCTTGCGGAGGCTGGACTTGAAAGCGTGGCAATGCTTAGTGAAGGATTTACGGCTCCCGTTGCTCGAGGACGCTCCCCGATGAAGCAAAGACCAACACAGCGTTCCCGGCGCCTTTTTGGAACAGACTGACACTCTACAACCTCTCTGTAACGCAGCGGTGATTTCTGTAATGACTTAATCTGTGTGGGGGGGTTTTGGTATTTGATTCATCAATTTCATCAATTTATTTTGTTTATACATTTTATTGCCTTTGAATTTTTCCAGAAAATCTGCTATATCCCAGAATATATTGCTGTCACAAATATAAATGTGAACACACGTTAATGGATGAATTTATCAGAGCCAACCCCACCTGATCCCGTCTGGCCTCGGAATAATGGGGGGACGCAATGGGTAGAAAAGACTCGGGACTTGGAGAAGTGGTGGAAAACCGGCCAAGAGTACATGAGTGTGTGTGTGTTTGTGTGTGTGTGTGTTTGTGGGTTTACAGGAAAATAAATGTAAACAGGATGCAAAGAAAAGCTCTGGGAATCAATCAATGGACCATCTGATCCCTCTGTAATCCACTTCCATCATCAAACTCATCAAACAATCCCCCGCCCAACCTCGCCCTGACGCCTGAGCCTCATTCAGCAAAACCGGAGTTTACGGCGCTGCTGGGATTTTTCGACGCTTGGCTGAATACACTCCTGAACACACACGCAGATGGTGTTTGCTCAGAAACCACAACAACCTGAGGAAACTGAGTTTACCCACTTCGCCAGTGGGTAGTGAACCCGCCTCCGTGCGGCATCTAAAACCCTCAATGAGCCGGGCGAACCCAAAGGGGACGTTTTACTCGTTGTCTCGATCCATGGCGACCGGCGAATCCGCTCCGCTCTGACACGAGAGCGTTGTTTTGTTACAGAGCCACCGGCGGTGCCGGCTGCTTTATGGCAAGCTACAGGCAGCTGACAAACAGGCAACAAACACACATGCACGCACACGCAGTCGTGAGACACTGCCCACACACACTCGCACCCGCCACTGTGAGTCATGCCAATAAATAAATAAATTAATTAATTAATTACATTCAGCGTCTCCTGTTTCAGCAGCAGGAGGAGCAAAGAGGGTGAGGCCTCGGTCTTACGTTGTTGTTGTTGTTGTTGTTGTTGTTGTTGTTTTGGTTACTTGATCCTGGCAGGTGCCAGTCTAACAAACAAAGTACAGAGCTGCTGGAAAACCAGACAGCTTACCTGGGGGAGGGGTCGTCAAGCTCTAGTAGAAACACGCGGGAAGAATTCAAGGTTGTGTATTTAAAATGGCAGTAACATGGCTCAGATGCAATAAATTAAAGTAAATCGTCCTCGTAAAAAAATGAGATTTTTGACAGGAGTCTGGTTTATAGATGTCAACAACTTAGGACCAATCCCAGCGTGACTGGACCCAGACATTTTCTAGCATTCAGATCAACAGTGGAGACGGCAGCCTCGTGGACCACGTGTCCCCCTGGGGGGGGGGCAGACTTTGAGTGTCACCTAATGGGAGCTGACACCTCCGGGCCTCTTCACCCTCAACGCTTTTAATGAAGCGATAAAAGACCCGTTGGTCTCTTCAAACACACAGTCCCACAAGAAAGCGTCGGCGCTGTCGTTGGAGGATTGGTTCATAAAAGAAACACCCCATGCATCTACCGCTTCAGTCCCCTTTAATGCCACCTCAGTGAGAGTGCCCCCCCCAGGAACTGGCCCCCAGCGGCAGGTCAAACTGGCAGCAGTGCCCCGCCGCTGCTCCTCCTCCTCGCTCATGCTGTCTCTGTAATGATGCAGCCTGCTGATGACAGGAAGACCCCCCCCCCCCCGCCGCTGCTGCATTTCTGCACAATGGCTTCTCTTCCCCTTAGCCTCCACCCTCTTAACGGGGGTTTTAATGGATGCTGCAACAAATGGTCATGTTTGAAAACCTTCAGAAAATAGTAAAAAATGTCAAAACTAAAAGATGCCCATCAGAAGTTCTCCAAGAATGTTTGTCATTTTTTCTTGATAATTTACTTAAATGATTAACCAGCTGTAATAACTATCAGTTTTCTGTAAACTAATTGACTAATTATCACTTTTCATGAAAAAGGAACAGCCCCCTTTCATATCCCTCGCCTTCCTCATCATCCTCCACCTCCTCCACCTCCTCTTCCTCCTCGTCCTCCTCCTCTACCTCCTCCTGTGTGGTTTCTTCACAGCTTCAGCTATTAACAGTCCAACGAAACCTCCCACAGGTCACAACATCAGGCAGCGACTCCCTGTGCACCACTGGTTCCCTATTAGAGCTTTTTCTAAGGAAGAGGGAGTGTGTGTGTGCGTGCGTTTGCGTGTGTGCGCGTGTGTGCGTGCGTGTGCATGTGAGTCTGTGTGCGTGTGTGCGTGCGAGGGTTTCCGTGTAGCTTCAGGTCAGCAGTCTGCCGAGACTCCGAACTGACTCCCACCATTTCCTCGATCGCCCAAATCTCCCAAGCCCTCGTGTCGTGTTCTTGCCTCTGCCAGGTGAGGAGCTGCGAGCCGAGTGTCTTAAGCAGTGATAGGTTTCCTCATGTGAAGTAAAAACTCCTACCAGGGCTGATATCTACCTCCAACCCAGAGCCGCCTTGACCACAGTGTCACTGAGGAGACCCCCCCACCCCACCCCACCCCACCCGCCCTGCCTTTTGTTGTGGAAACAACATCAACTGTCTTGTGCCTCTCAGGTTTCGGTGAGCGCGGGGTGGTCTAGTCAGTCGATGCCCAGATTTCCGGAGAAACTTGAACCCTGGATTATTCCTTTTTATCTAAAAATTTCAACCCACCAACAACACAGAAACCAAGAGAGACCTGCACAAAGTTACTGCCAATAATAAAGACCCCAATTTTTCATAAAATTAAATTGTTAAGTGTCCATGACCCCCCCCCCCCCACCACCACCACCAGGCCTACTGCAACTAAAGCCCTGTGAGCAAGGAAAAGGGACAATCTGGAGCCCTTTGAAAGTACAAATACCCCCCCCACACACACACACACACACAGCGACTAATCGATTACAGATCAGTTATCCCACTACGCACTACCCCCTCGCTTCTGACTTGGGCTCGTTGACGGTTTTATCAAACTGAAATAATTTGAAGACATCACTTTTGGCTCTGACGGTTTAAGACAGGCTCCACATTTTTTAAATTATAAGCCATAAATCAATGAATGAAACGTTTAATGAAAACAACCCGCCGGCTCCGTAGAGTCAGACTGACCGAAGTTCTCCTGCTTTGGTTCAGGTATAAACGAATAAAGGCTCCTCCTGGTTCTCTCGGGACTGGAGGTCATTTCTCCATCATCAAATCACTTCACAGCGGAAAAGGAAACCGGACAGGTGTGTGTGAGTGTGTGTGTGAGTGTGTGAGGGACGAGCCGCAGGCGGGGACGCCAGCCAGGGTCACCTGAGCCAAAGTTATCCGCTGCCGCCCGCACCCGCGTCCCCGTCCTCTACCCGGCCGCCCGCCGGCGCAGCAGGTGTCCCTCCCCCGCCGAGGGGACGCGCGGTCGGCGGCGGCGGCGGCGGCAGCGGCGGCGGGGGGGCAGAAACTACCCGAGCAGCCGGTCTTACCTTGTACACGTTCTCCGTTATACGGTGCACCTCGTCGGTCCGGGACATCCTTGTTGGAGCGTCAGTCACAACCATAGACTAAAGATTTTCCTTCGGATGGGGTCGAGACGATTCTCCCAAGTGAGACCAGAGGAGGAGGAGGAGGAAGAGGAGGCTGGAAATATAACCGCGGCTCCTAGTCTGCCGGCGACTGAGAGAGAGAGACGAGCTCGTCTGGCCGCGGGATCCCGGCTTTTATAGGAAAGTCCTCCGCTGCGCCCACTCCGGCTCCCCACGCAGCTCGTCCGTCCGTCGCGGCCCCTCCGCCGGAGCGCAGAGGCGGACTCAGCCGAGAGGGGCGGTGCTGCCTTCAGGGGCGGCGAGGGAAGACGCCGGGTCCGGGGGGGGGAAGGACGGAGCTGGTAGAAAAGACACGAAACAGAGGAAACGCAAAGGGACGTGAATAAGCGAAGGTCAAGGGAAAATAAGTCAAAGTGTTTATTCACCAGAGTTTGATTCCTAATAGAGACAGTAAACTAATTCCTAATGTAACCTAATGGGTTCAGCTATTTAATGCTGACAAAGCCACACCGGGCAACAATTAGCTGCTGGGCCCCTGTTAGCCAACTGGTTACGTCTTACTCTAATGAAGTCCTTCAAAGGGGAGTTGGACCCCCGGACCCTCTTCAAAACAGAGATTATAGATTACAGATTATAAATTCCCCATCATGGCAGTTGATATTCCACACAGCTGTTTAAAGGCACCATTTATCTAACATGAAGCCTGGGTCTCAGGGAGGATCTGGTTCACTGAGGCCCCGTCGCAGGGGCCTACTTGTCCTGGTTGACAATCCAGCCTTGGCGATGGGGGAGGGGGTGGGGGGGTCTGCAGGTGTGTCTTCCTCTAACACAGTGTTTGGAAAAGGTTGGAGAAATTGGAGAAGAGCCCCAGAACCCCGGGCTCGGGTCTGGTGGATGGGACTCAGTTTTCCTGCTGTTATTGATCATTTATCCCTCATAATGTCTTTGATAATTTAATTAAAACTTACAGTCACTGCAGTTTCTGCCCGTCGACGACCCACCGTCGTTGTATTATCATAATTATTATTATCCAATTACCCTGAATAAACCTGACAAATGGGACCGAGGAACGTCGCGCTTTTTCCGGTGACTCCGTGAACGCAGCATAGCATTTAAACAAACCACGCCCCCTCCGCTGTGTCACGAAGTGCCCACGCGGCCTCTGCTCCACCATTCACAAGCCGACTCCATACACATCTATCATTATTGTTATTAGCATTATTATTATATCTATTTTAACATATAACCACTGAAATATTTTATTAAACTTCTATAGAACTGTGTCTGTAGCATCTTTCAGTGACTGTAGGCTGTATTACATTTATTTTTCCTAGTAAAATAAAGCCTCTATCTGAGGAATTATCCACCTGTAGTTGTTTTATATTGGACCCATAGATCAGAGTTTATCTGCTGTTGATCTGTTGTGTATCTGCTCGTTCTCTCCTGTTCTTTTTCACTGTGGCTCCACTCAGCCAGATGTGCTCCAGGCTGTGGTTTCTCTGGCTGGTGTGAATGGGACGGAGCCACGTTCTCTTGTAGGTTCGGGGGAATCCCACACATCTCCACACATCATGATCTGAAGGCCTTTGAAATGGGGTTTTAAAAAAAAAGGAAAAAGAAAGGAGCAGGAGATAACAGACGATCAGGGTGAAAGGAGGACAGTCGGGCCTTTTTTCCTTTTTTTGGTGAGATAAAACAGATGAGATATTTTAGGGCCACGATAACAAAGCAGAGCCTCAGCACACCAACCACAACAGCGAGATTCTGATTGGTTCTGATGGTCAGATCCGATTAAGGGCAGATCCCGAGGACACTGAACTGTGGACAGTCAGTGAAAATCAATCTGCCACATTTCGCTCTCCACCGGGGTAAACGGCAACAATTCCCACTATGCGAACTCGTCGATATACCGTTCTGTAACTATTCAATCCCCGTAATTAGTTTCTGTATTTGAATGTAGACTTCCATTATGTTTGCTTTGCTGAATTTGGCCAATAAAAAGGTTCTTCTCTGTTACATAATTAATATAATTAACACAGGTATGATGGAATCTTGTCATTTTAAAAGTCCAAGGACTTGAAGACTTTAAATTGACTTGAACTTTGCTCATGAAGACTTGAGACTTGACTTGGACTTGCACCCAAGGACTTGGGACTCGAAATGGAGTCTAAAGTCCCAGTGTATTTACTGGAATGTAAAACCGTTCGTTCAAGTTACTTGAATTCCTCTCCCTGATGACTTGACCTGAACCTTTTCATGATTATTTTCGGTCGTTTTAAGCCCAGACAACAAGACGTAGATAACAGGAAATGGGGGGGGGGGTGGAGAGACAGGGACTGGTTTTCAACAAGGGTCCCCAGCTGGATTCAAAGATCCAGGACCAGGATGCACCTTAAAAGTAACAATAGGAATTGAACACACAGCTTTCAGAGACTTAAAGACCAGCAGTTAGTTTATGAAGACTTGTCTCTTGACTCGGACCTGTAGGACCTGAATCCTGACTTATCGCCACAAGACTCAGGATTAGACTTGGACCTGCCCGAGGACTGAAAAAGTTCTGCCTGTGGTTATATTTAGCTCACAGTGGAGGTGTAGTGAGGTAGGCAAGGATGAGGTGGGCAGGACACACACACGCACACGCACACAAACACACTTAAAGCATCCATACAGCAGCATTTGACCCCCCCCCTCCACCTCCGTCCTACTCACCATTGTCCTCTCAGGATTTTTTTTCTCTCTCCACTTCAGATCCACGTCCGTGACTCATCTGTGCGGAGCCCACTCCCACACGGTACCGACGGGCCTGTGGTGCTCAGCCAGCCGCCGCCACCGCCGCCGCCGCCGCCACCGCATGGAGCCAGTCCATTCAGAAAGAGACCTGCACTGGTTCAACAGGTCTCAGGGAAAACAGACAAATTCAGGCTGTTTCCTCGCTTGCAAACGACCTGAATGATGGAAAGTCAGTTCACAGGCTTTGTTTGATTGAAATATCTCAAGAGCTACACACAGAAACACAATGTCTTCATATCATATATGGTAAAGATGCAAAACAGACCTAAAATTAGATAATAAACAGAAAGAAAACCAGAGAAAGGGTTTTAATTGGTTCTCCTTTCTAAATTTAATGAGCCAAAAGTATTTGGACTCTCATTACACCCATATGCAATACTTCAGTATGTTCATGTATGTAATCTTTTACCATAACAGCCTCTAGTTTCCTGCCACAAGAAAATTATTGTCCAAAATATCATTGTATGCTGTTGCAACTGAATTTCCCTTCACTGGAAACAGGTCTAGTTCCAGCTCCAGACCAAACTATGCGGACAGATCTGTCCATATACTTTTAGCTGCAGAATGCTTGCAGTCAAATCATGACAAAGAATCTGCACAACAGGTTCAGTCAGAATGAAGCTGTCGTCTGCTGCCACCTTGTGTTCAACGCTAGAAAAAATAACCTTTATTACTGCTACCTGCAGTGACACAACAGGGAGTGCGACAGTAAAGAACAAACAAACAAACGAAAACCGAAACAAAAACACACTTTTATTGCAAAAAAGATAGAAGGTACAATTTCTAGACTGATGCCAAGACGAGAAGTTTGAGGTGGCGCAGATGGAAACGACCTCCGCAGCCTAACAGCATTACTCATCTCAGTTTTCAGTCAGCGAGATTAACTGATTTACAGATTAGCTCGACGGATCCTCAGTGATACACAAGCTTATGTCTCATGAATGTAGGACGTGACTCTCCGCTGTGTAACACAGATCTTTACACACGAATCTGAGCCTGGAAGGTGGAGTAGGAATAACAACAGGCCCACGTGCTGGTGATACTCAGTGGGCCCAGGTCCGGGCACCGCGGAGCCATCACCTTGAAGAGATTAACAACTGTTGCCTGGTTGCGGCGGTAAAGCCCGCGGACAATATCATCAGCCCTTTGTCCGCCAACGCCGAACTAATCCACAGGGGGGGAACGCGAAATGAGATTCGTTAATCTGCTTGGAAAGGGGTCACACCCAGAGGATGTTCTGTGAAACAGACGCTCGTGTATCAGTAAAGGTTCCCGGGGGAAGGTTAGGGTCAGCCGGACAATGGAGAAAGACCAGGTCTGGACCGCGAGGGAAAACCACGTCAGAGACACTACAGAGCGCAGGCCGTGTTTTGGTCCGTCCCACCCTAAGGGCTGAGTTCACCCAAACACTTTAGGACTCAGGTGATTCGACAGTTTCGGTTTCATTTTCCCAGAAATCACCATGAGTCAGTTCTTTGTGAAATTAAAGTGATGCCAGTGTTTTTTGTTGTCAAAAAGGATTAAAAAGGAACAGAGAAAGGGGCTTTGGAGAATTTTTCTCTGTCTTTGTGGATAGAGAGCTAACAATTCGATGCAAAAATAAGGCGAACCATCGTGAAACAAACAAAAAAAAGCCAAACCTATATATATTTATATATGTAAATTCTATCCTTTCAGTTTCTAATTCTGAGGAGAAAACAGGACACGTGTACAGAGCAGATATGTGGCTGTAGCAGACAGAAAAGGCCATTTCATGATCTCTACTGTTCTCAGAGAAGATTTTCTTCCGTCGATCCAGTGAAAAATGTTGACGGCGACGTCCTTGGATTATTAAGAGTCACATGGACGTGGTTTCTGGAAAGAGACGCCGCTGCTATGTCTGTAGAAATGCCATATTTAAGGGGGGGACAAAATAAAAACAAGATAAAACTCGATATTGCGTTCTGTAATTTAGGTGAATTGATCATTTATATATGATATTTTACAAACCAAACCCATGAATAGAAGCAGCCAGAGACCATTGGATGATTTACAGTGATTAAAATATGCATGCATTTGGGTTAAGTCAGTGTCTGTAAAATGATTCAGTGGTGAACACGGAGAAATAGCACGACTCAAACGGAGGTTAGGCACAATTTTCAGATCTAACAGGTCCCTGAGGTTCGGATCAGCCTCTCTCAGGGTTGCTGCGGTAACCGGTCCCGGCTTCCTTTCCGGCAGCAGACGGGGACAAACGGAGACCGGATGATACGGGGAAGCTCGGCATCTGACGAGCTGCTGCTGTCGCCTCATCACAGACCTCAGACAGGGAGAGAGGCCCCGGGCGAAATGTTTGTGTGGCTGCGGGTTCGTGGGGGGCCCCCAAGCGTTGTGGAGGACGACCAGTCTGGGCGTGTTCTTATGCGGCGAGCAGCTCTCGCTCCGGCTTCTTTCTGGGACCTTCCCTCTCTGAAACAAACACAGATTCAGCAGGGTGGAGTATTGGCAGCCAGGTCTAAAATTGTAACAACCGGGACTTTTCTTATAGACTCAGGATGCACCGCTCTGACCTAGATTCATCCTTAAAAACGTTGACGAGGCTGTGACCGAGAACCGCAGCTCGAGCTGAATTTATTGAAGTCGCATCATTTTGTTCAACCTGTCAGAACTTGTCACACAAACACGGTTGGTGCTGAAGTTTACTGGTGGTGTGTAGAAACAGAAACCACACAAACTGCACCCAGCTGCTGTGACTCCTGTAGCTGTTCATCCGACAGATTAAACAGCCACGTGGCTCCGTCTTTCCTCACAAACCAAAATCTCTCTCTATGAATGTGTCATAAATGTTTCTTATATCAAGCTTTGTTTTTAAATGTGCAATAAAACCTGATAGTTAATGTCTCAAAAGGATATGGAGATCTGCTTGAAGTATTTTCAAACCGCAGGCTTTGGTCCATGAGAAAAGACCTGAAGGATGAGGACTAACAGGTTAAAGGCACATCTGATGAATCCAACCTCGAAGAAAGATCAGAGCGGCGACGACTCAAGAACCATTAATGTGAGATGAGGGACATAAACGGAGCTGATACCGAACTCGTGAGTCTGCGGGAACCCCCTGAGAAATTACAGTGTTTTTGATTCTGCTGAATGATTACTGAAAATTTTTTTTTTTGATGGTCAAGTTTAATTCTATTACAAAGACAGTTACAGATTCTACGATGCGAATGATTCATTTTCTCTGAAGGGAGAAAAGTCAGATAATAACGAGGGTCAATAAAAACAAGAATGTGAGATCATATACTAAAAGGCTGGAATAAGACCAGGACACACAGAGGCCGTTTGGTGTCTTATCAACAACAAGCTCAGAGGGAATATAAGATGGAGAACCACAGAGAGAACAAACCTGGCTTCTGGTCTGTGGCCTCGGGGACCTCGGGCAGCTCGTCCGAAGGAACCTCCGGAAGCTCGACGTCTCCCTGAGACAGTTTAGAAAATAGATTAGTGACGTGAGGAGACAGAGACCACGAGATCACGCTGGAATCAGTCGTGACCGAACAAAACCCGAGTCTTAAGAGTTCAAACCTCCACACAGTGACATCGGTCAGACCCACCTGGGTGATGGCCTCCAGCTCAGCCAGCACCGCCTCTTCATCTTCCTGGGTTAAGGATCCGGCCAACATCTCGTCTATTTGCTGCAGAGAGACGAAGAGATCTCAGGTAACGACAAAGACTGAGGATGTCGTCTCCTCTGACTAGTGTGTGTGTGTGTGTGTGTGTTACAAGGAAGGATTTGATCCCAAACACTTTTCATTTAAGAGACAATTTAAAGCATGAAATGCCTCTAGCAACACTTTAAACACCTAACCTGAAATTTAATTTAAAGAAGTGAGTTATTCTTTCATTCTTCATTATGATCATTATCATCAGTTTTTCCGTATTTGAAAATTGTCTGAATAAATTGAATAAAGAAATAAAGAAATAAAGGAGGGAATCTTACCCTTTGGTACTCAATGGAATCTTGGGTTTCATCCATAATCCGTTCCACTTCTTCAATGGACATCACCTAATATGAGAAAAAAAAAAGAAAAACGGTTGAGCAGAGAACATCGATGACTGGTGAAAAGTCAGAAAAACGTGGAATCGGATCCTTCATTAAGGAAGATTTCTGGGACTTTTTGACTTGGCCCACCTCATGCATCTTTTTCAGACACTCGTTTCCAGCCTTCAGCCCATCGATGACTTTCATTTCGATCTGGGCAAACTCCAGGTCTTGAACCTGAGGGAAGCAGGAGGGGAGAGGGGGGGGGTGTTACTTTCGGTTTCACCCCTTCCTGCCGGTGGCCGGCGCAGGCCTCGGGTCACTCACCATGCGCTCCAGGTTACTGATCTGGTTCTCTGTCTTGTCTAGGAGTTGGTCCTGGTAGCGCTTCTTTTTCAGCAGGAGCAGCGCTTTCCTGTTGGGGCAGAGAGGGCAAAGTCAGAGTCGCTCCTGATAAAAGCACAACGAGCCATTCATTCTCTCCGAAGCGTAAATTACTTGGCTAAATATTAATCTGGAAAACCGATCTCCCAATGAAAACCATAACAAAGACAAAGACGTATTTGTATTTTATGACATAATCTGAACTAAAATCATTATCTCATGAGATGAAAAAAAAACCCTGGTCTTTTCATTTCCTCCTGCTGTTATTTTAAAAGGTAGAGAAAAAATAAACAGATCATCTTTCGAAAGCGATCTCGTCTCCCGTGTCCGTAAAAAGTTTCTAACTGGACCAAGACATTCAGTCTCGTTTAGATTATTTTCTCCAAACTAACGGGCTCTTCTGTGGGAAACAGCTGTGGAGACAAATCTGGACACTCAACTGCTCTGGTGTAGAGATTTGCGTTTCTGAACAACAGTATCATTCATTGGTGAACCTCTCCCCGTCCACCTCCTGTACTCACTCCTTTTTGCCATCTTTCAACAGCTGTTTGGCTAAAAGCCTCTCCTTCTCCAGCTGCAGGTGGATCCTCTTCTGATACTGCCTCAGCTTATCTCTTTGCTGTTTCAGTTGCTGCGGCGAGGAGACACAGATGCGGAGACACACAGGCGGTGAATTCGTACAAACCTGCCACTTCAGACCGATTCATTTACGTGATACAGCGGCTTCTTCTCCCGCATATTTTGAAGGCAGGTTCGTTAAGTTCATCAACACACCACGATCTCGAAAGTTGTCGCTTTCCAGTAAGACATGCGCCGAATTGAAGAAAAGCTCCTGAAATGTCGAGGCTCTGTGGGTGGAGAGGGAGCTAAACGGTTATTACAATGCCGCGTTCCTCTAAGTAGTTCGACAGGACTCGTTTCGGGCGGAGCGCTCGGCGGAGCTAACGCTAGCTTAGCCGGGGCACTTACCAGAACGGCCCTGTCCTGCTCCGTGACTCGGCTCTGCCTCTTTTTCCCGAAGAGATTTCCCATCCTGACTCAGCATCCCAGCTCCGACGCGCCGGCGGGGAGCGCAGCGGGCGGCGGGGGCGCAGCGGGGGGCGCGACGCGGTTCCACCGCTTCTCCGACGGCTCGGGTCGAGGACTACAGCCGCGGCGCCGCCATCGGTAGTGTGGTCATCCGGGCGCGTCCACGCCCGCATGAGGAAGAACGGGAGCCGGGCGGGGTCAAAAAGCGGAGGCACGACGGCCCGGACGCGACGCGTCGTCTTTACGTCCCAGCTGACCCACGGACGTGGACGTGGACCTGGACCGGGACCTGGACCTGGACCGGGACCTGGACCGGGAGCCGTGAGACCCGGTGTCCCCGCAGCAGACGCATTAGTTAGTGAGCGGGGCGCGTGTGCCGCGCGTTTACCGCCCCCTCGTGGCCGCAGGGACAACCGCCGCACCTTGTCAAGCTACCGGCGCGATGTCATAATGTAACTTCCGGTGTCATACTCTCAAAATACTCCAGCGACCAAACAAACTCAGAAAGATTGATTATTGATTTTATTTGGAGGCTTCGGTAAAATAATTGTATTTATGTCAAACAGCGTGTGTTTTATCAGACTACATTTTGTTATTAGTACCTGCTCATTTTTGTCTCATGACCGAGCAGCTATTGATATAGTGTGTGTGTGTGTGTGTGTGTGTGTCTTATATCACATCCCAGGATCCGAGTGGGATCGGTATAAATGAAGATGACAAATCTTAATTATCAGTGTTTTTCCCTAATTGTGTGAATATGTCCAGTGAAGCGGCGTCGACGACCCCACAATTAACTTACGCTTGGCCACCTTACTTTGAAAGTCTTTACCGGAACTAATTCTATACAATCACGTTTGTACCGACGCCAACTTTACTAATTCCTTCAACTGCAGTTCCTAAGCGTGGCCACCAGAGGGCAGCGAACACCCCGGTTCGGACCCTAATTAAACGGAGGAAACCTGAGGCGCGTTAAACCAGATTAACACATCAACCGTCATCCGTCATTTGTTCATTTCATTCATGTTTTAGGATTTTGAGATGCTCCATTTCCTCTCATTTGACCTGCTATGTTTATCAACTTGAATAAATACAATAAAATGAGATTATTCTAAATTTTTGCTTAAATTTGTACTCTCGTTATCAGTCACCTGGAAAGCTCTTTAAATTGCGAAACGTGTATTAGATTTAAACTGTATGTCCTTTTTCATTCCTCACTGTTTTGTTGGGTTTTTTTTTAAACTTGTATTTGTTTTATTCTTTTTACGTGTTGAATGATGCTGTTGGTATTTTAATGCAAAGCAAACAGTTTATCTACAGTGAAATTAAAATGCTCTGCAGACAGAATGGAAAAAAAGTCAATAAAGTTGAAGGTGATGTTCAGTGTGTAACACCCCATTAAAACCTGTGAGCTTCGTTTAATAGATGGGTCAGTGGACATTCAGTATATTTGCTACTTTAATGTCATTTATAATGAATCTTCTGTTGAATTAGAATGTGATTTAACCAAGTGATTCCAAACTTCTTTCTTCAGTGTTTACATAAAAAAAGAGCGATAATTCGGATTAACATTTATTCATGAAAAGGTCATATAGAGACCACAGAGTCCATTAATGTCAAGTGTCCATCCAGACGTGGGGGGGGACAAACAAGGGAGGAGAATACAGTTTACAGCTAAACCACGTTTTTTTGTTTTTTTTTTTTAAATAAAATCGGTGCACAGATAATCTTACAAAGATTGCATAATATAAAGAAAGGTTTTAAAATTTCCCAGAAATAGTGCAATTTTACCACCACCAGGAAAACGAAACGAAACCTTGCTCCACTTCCGATGCCGGTCGTGTCAATGCTCCAGTTCCCGCTGAGCCAAAGAGCGTTGGGGACACGTTCAAGAGAGAGACTTCTCATTGGACGTGACGCTTTTTTTCTTCCTTTTTCAAAAAAAAAAAAATTGTTCTGGAAGCAGGAGAAGTGCAAAAAGCCGATGTTTTGCTGGATGGCTACACGTGACCGAGACTGGAAGTCAGACCCGAAGAACACATATGGATAATGGAGCAGGACAAAGTTCAGGGAAAAGGTGCTTCCGTGAGCACAAACCCTACATTGCACTTGAGAAAACAAATATCAAAATATCAAATATATTTACCGTATATATGACATCCCCCCCAAAACCCCAAAACAAAAACATGCATCCTCACCACAAACGTTGGGTTTAATGCAGAGCCAGTGTTTTCTTTCAGGCTACATGAGTGCAAAAAACAAAAAAAACAAAAACAAAAAGTGTTGACAGGTTTTAATTTTCACATTTAAATGGACGTGAAACGTCCGACAGAAGCTCAAGCATCACTCCCACTCGCTTCCCCAAGGTAGGTGTTTTTAATGTGTATTTGTATGAGATGTGGCCTGGTGTCTGTGGCGCATGTTCGGAAAGTCGGTCAGCATCAGACTCACTTCTCGTAAAAAACCTCGAAAATCCTTCTTGAAACACGATTCTGATCCTGATATTTAAAATCGGCTCTCGCTCAACACCTGTGAATGATGACAGGTAAACGGAAGATACTGCATAAAGGTAACTCATCCCTGAAAAAAAACAAAAAAGCAAACCACCACCACACAACATCAGAAAATAAAGTCGTGGGTTGGTTTTTTAATTTAAATTAAAAAAACGCAGGTTCTCCTTTTGGGGAGAGCAAAAAATGGAAAAAAAAAGTACAGGAATGCTCCGTCCTGCAGAGGCGGAGACAAAAAAAACCAGACAACCAGAAAACCAAAAAAACTCCCTCTACAGTTTTAATTTAAAAACAGCGCTGACATGAACACGTCCTCTGTCGAGCTTAGTGTCGAATTTCTTTTGTCGAGTTTAGAGACTAGAATTCGTGTTGTTTCTGCACCACAACTCATCAGACTGGTGTTCTTGTTATTTTACCCCCCCCCCACACACAACCCCCTTCCAGAGCCAGCAGCTGTGATGCTCGTTCCCTCAAATACAGATCAACAGAGGAGGGAGCTCCTCATTCAGCAGCGGCAGACAAAGAAAATGAAATGAAAAGAAATGAAAAGAAAAGAAAATCACACGTTTCTCACCTCCTGCCCTTAAATTCCCTTTAACCGCTTCCTCCTCTGACCTGAATGCCATGAAAATAAATTACAATTTATCGGTTTACTGGTGAGTACAGCACTAACAACGCACGTGCTTGTACAAAGATTAGATAATGTAGAAGTAGCTGCAGATAGACAAAGTATATACAACACAGCTAACACACACACACACACACACACACACACACACACACACACACACAAACAGGCTAGATAGTGATTAAAAAGTGGCACAAAAGTGAAACAGGGTGACGACAGGAGTCCTACACCCCCCCCCCCCACTGGAAACCAAACATACATTCAAAATCTGTTATAAAAAAAATCCTCAATAAAACCGGGTCGAAAGGTGAAGAAAGACTTCAAGCCCCGACTGGATCTGAATCTGACCTCAAGCTTAATCTCTGACCGGGGGGGGGGGCAGTGTGCTACATGTACCGACATGCATATTCTACACTACATTCCCGAACTAGGGTTCGAGTCTGAAGCTAAACCCGTAGAGAGAGGAAGGCCACAGAGGCAAAGATCGTCTTCTCTCAAAGGTCCGAAGCCACATTTCCCAAAAAAAGACTCCCCCGACATCCCCACCCTCACCCTCACCCCCAACCCAACCCTGAGCGAGCATGCTGGAACACTCAGCCCCAGGGAACGTGGGTCTGGACGTTAAGACATGCACGGCGGCGTCAAACGAGCAGAAGATCATCTGTTCCCCAACACTTGTCTTTTGATGAGGGGGCTTTGTAAAAGTCTCAAGACCTTCACTTCTCTGGCGCGTCAGCGAACAGGCATTGACGTTTCCACCCCACAACGATAATAGAAATATTACGCAAACTAGGAACATGCTACTGACGCTTAAAAAATACAAAAAAACAAAAAAGCAAAAAGCACTTCTCAGTGTTCAATGTGTGAGGAGGCGTGTTTAGTGTGTGGTTCTGAGATGTGCTGCTTTGGTTCGACTGTGGATGGATCTCGTTTCCTGTAGTGCTTAAAAAAAAAACAAACAAAAAAACGGTTTCACAAACAACGACAGCGACAACAACAACAGACAAAAAAAACACAAACAAACAAACAAAAAAAA
Organism: Istiophorus platypterus; assembly: GCA_016859345.1. Taxonomy (NCBI): domain Eukaryota; kingdom Metazoa; phylum Chordata; class Actinopteri; order Istiophoriformes; family Istiophoridae; genus Istiophorus; species Istiophorus platypterus. Next base: position 19,122,890 of record CM029119.1, read on the forward strand.
TCTGAGGAGACGAGCAATCACACACGCAGTAACGGCGGTGACCATAACAAAGCATAAATGTTAAATATATATATATATTTATATATATTTATATATATATATATATATATATATATATATATATATATGTCTTATTTTTTCCATTGACTGACTCCCTGTGAAGATTAAAAAACCAAAAACACCATTAGAAACAGGAGCAGATGTCGCATCAGCGAGCGGAGAACGAGCGTGGGCCCCTCGGTCAGTGCGATTCATTAAAACACAGAGCACCAGTGGACGGGGGTCACGCACATGCAGGCCTCGGACCCCCGGGAAGGAGCCGCAACACACACACACACAAACACACACGCACGCACGCACACACACACAGTCAGTCCCAGTGTATGTGAGCCCCCCACCCCACCCTAGCTTGTCCCATTCAATTAAAAAGGTGGTGGGTGTCGGTACTTGCATGTAGCAGGCGAAGTGCTGGTGTGAGCCCTCAGGCGCTGAAGCCTGACGGGATGGGGACCGGTCGGTCATCGTCAGTCACCACCAGCCACCGCCGCCGCCACCACCGCCGCCGCCGCCGCCCCCCCCCAACTCCCCTCCCCTAGTCCCCCCTCCCCCTTTTGAGGCGGAGTTCAAAGCTGGTGCACGATGCTGTCCGAGTGGTTGACTGAGACTGGGCCGTCCTGGCGCAGGCGCTGCCACTGGAAGGTTGTGCTGAGGGAACCCACCTCGTCCTCCTCATTCTCCTGCTCCTTGGCGAACTCCATAAACACCTGGAGGATGAGGAGGCAGAGGACGGGAGGTGGACAAGGAGATGTCAGTAGGTCACATGCAGTCAAAGAGCAGTAAATCTGTGCAGCACATTGACATATATAAAGGATGAGAGTGTTGGAGAAAAAAGTGAAATAAAGGAATAACAAGACAATATGCTTAAACATATTGTCTTGACTTAAAAAGTCAATGAAAGAACAATTATAGACATATAAGGTAGAAAATGACCCCCCCCCCCAAAAAAGAAAAGTTGACACACAAAAGTTTCTCTCAAGTTGTTGAAATACTTGGGTCAATTCATCAGAGACCAAAGTGAAAGAACATCCCAAAACGGTGACATTTTTAATTCTAAATAATCACTCACCTGCTCTAAAGTTGACTGGGAGAAGTTGTACTCCTCGAAGTTGAAGGTTTGCTTGGCTGAAGATGGACGGAGACAGTGAAGATAAGTGACACCAAATGAGTTGGCAGAGGTGTGTGTGTGTGTGTGTAAACTCTGCTTTAGGCCTAACACGCACACACACACAGTCAGTCCCAGTGTATGTGAGCCCCCCACCCCACCCTAGCTTGTCCCATTCAATTAAAAAGGTGGTGGGTGTCGGTACTTGCATGTAGCAGGCGAAGTGCTGGTGTGAGCCCTCAGGCGCTGAAGCCTGACGGGATGGGGACCGGTCGGTCATCGTCAGTCACCACCAGCCACCGCCGCCGCCACCACCACCGCCGCCGCCCCCCAACTCCCCTCCCCTAGTCCCCCCCCTTTTGAGGCGGAGTTCAAAGCTGGTGCACGATGCTGTCCGAGTGGTTGACTGAGACTGGGCCGTCCTGGCGCAGGCGCTGCCACTGGAAGGTTGTGCTGAGGGAACCCACCTCGTCCTCCTCATTCTCCTGCTCCTTGGCGAACTCCATAAACACCTGGAGGATGAGGAGGCAGAGGACGGGAGGTGGACAAGGAGATGTCAGTAGGTCACATGCAGTCAAAGAGCAGTAAATCTGTGCAGCACATTGACATATATAAAGGATGAGAGTGTTGGAGAAAAAAGTGAAATAAAGGAATAACAAGACAATATGCTTAAACATATTGTCTTGACTTAAAAAGTCAATGAAAGAACAATTATAGACATATAAGGTAGAAAATGACCCCCCCCCCCAAAAAAGAAAAGTTGACACACAAAAGTTTCTCTCAAGTTGTTGAAATACTTGGGTCAATTCATCAGAGACCAAAGTGAAAGAACATCCCAAAACGGTGACATTTTTAATTCTAAATAATCACTCACCTGCTCTAAAGTTGACTGGGAGAAGTTGTACTCCTCGAAGTTGAAGGTTTGCTTGGCTGAAGATGGACGGAGACAGTGAAGATAAGTGACACCAAATGAGTTGGCAGAGGTGTGTGTGTGTGTGTGAGAGAGAGTGTGTGTGAGAAAGAGAGCGAGAGAGAGACAGACTGACAGTGACTCACCGCTCTCTAACTGAGAGAAGGACTTGGCCAGTGATTTGACATCCTCCATGGGGATCTTGTAAACCATCAGCGTGGCGAAGCTGCAAATAAAAGCGGCAAGCGACAGAATTAGACACACACGTCGCAGTATGTGTGTGTGTGTGTGTGTTTAAACTCTGCTTTAGGCCTAACACGCACACACACACACACACACACACACGAACAAACTCATCCAGCCGGGCCGGGCCTCACCTCTCCTGTCGGGTGGCATGGGGGAATATCCGGAGGATCTCTTTGTGCAGCAGCGCCACCTGCTGGAGCCCCGTCAGCTCCTCACGGAGTTTCACCTCCAGACTGTAGCCGCGGCCATATTTCCCTTTCAGATGCTGGATCGAGCCGATGCATCTGATGAAGGAAGAAAAAAACTAAATAAATAAAAACAAAATGGAGCATTAACCGATCCAGATTTTTTTCCTCTGAATGTCTTGTTAGACAACACCGCCGGGCTCAGAGTACGGACCTCAGCTGGCCGGAGACCACGATGGCCACGCGGTCGCACACAGCCTCGGCCTCCTCCATGTAGTGCGTGGTGAGGATGGCCCCCCGCTGGTGATTCTTGAACGCGGCCCGGATGGCTCTCCTACGCAAAAGGTAGGCATAAGTTGTCCACAGGTGAATCAATAAATTCTTTATTTTCTGTAGCCGAACCTGTTCTCCGGATCATTACACCAGAAAACTACAATAGAAATAGTGTTAAAAACAAGAGTAAAAAGTAAATGAATATTCTATTAAAATGTTAATGGTTTATGTGCTTTTTGTTTTTTTTTTCCTCTGTGGCATTTCATTCTTACCATGTTTTAACTTCTGTTTTGAAAGATGCAGCTTAAATTAGTGTTTAAGCACCATAACGTGCCCTTTAAGTACAATCAAGAAGTTTACTAAATAAACTTTAGTCTGAAAGGACTAAAACATGAATGATGTGCCTGAAACGAGAAAAAAAAAATACAACTTGTTCTCTCAGGATGAGTTAAATGGTGTAACACATGTTTAACAATATAATTATAAGGTGAAGAAGTTCTTGTATGAATATCGCCTCACCACATGCGCTGTTTGGACTTGGGGTCCATCCCCGATGAAGGCTCATCCAGCAGGACGATCTGAGGATTCCCAATCATGCTCAGGGCAAAGCACAACTGGAAAGGGATAAGACGCCCTTGTGTTAAAATGTGACGGAGATAGGAGGGATCAACCCATGTGTTATATGTTTCATGGGGGTGTTGTCGTCGGGGAAGACGATTGGGGTGTGGGCAGGAGTGAGGCGGGTTAATGGATGAGCATCAGCCGAGCCGGTTTGGTCCCTGTGAAACTGAAACTGTCGCTCACGTTCTCACCTTCCTCTTGAGTCCTGCCGACAGGCTCTTGGCTTGTTTGTTCAAGTGGTCCCTCAGCTCCAGTGCGTTCACCACGCTGTCAACAACAGTCACAACTGTCAACAGCTTTTCAACGGGTCAAGGCGTCAGCACATTTAACATTCTCACTGTGGGGGAGGGTCTCTGAAAAAAGACTTTGGAAGAGGAAGGCTAGAAATTACAACCCGAACCCTGTCCCACTAGGCTGCCGTCCTTGGCTGCCTGCGGCGTACAGCGCTTTGGCTGGTAGACCCAGACTCACCGTCTGATGATCCCTGGCACGTCCTGGCCTCTCAGCCCCTTGATGGCAGCGTAGATCTCCAGGTGCTCCTGCAGGGTGATCCGGGGCCACAGGGGGTTCACCTGGGGACAGTAGCCCACGTGCTCCAGGGGATTTTCCCCAGGGCGAAACTCTGTGCTATAGTCCCCCATCAGCACCTGGGCAGAGAAAACACATGCCCTCACTGAAATGATGACTACGGTTACTACTCATCAGTGATTATGTTCCACATTCATCAACCAATCTTACCTGGCCTGCAGTGGGGTCCGTGTCCCCCGACAACATGTGCATTATGGTGCTCTTTCCAGCTCCGTTTGGGCCCAACAGTCCAAGAACCTCACCTGAAGAAAGTAAATTGTGATTTTTTTTTTTTCCTCCTGAAATTAAGATTATGGCTTAAATTCCCCCTCAGATTTCTCCGATAATCTAAAATGACTAAGTTTTACACAGTGGCATCGACAGACTCACGTACCTTTGCGTACGCAGAAAGAGATGTTCTTCGTGGCCACTTTCCTCCTCTTGCTGAGGGAAAAACCCTCTCTCCTGCCCTTGTACTGCTTCCTCAGGTTACTCACAACCACCACTGGTTTCTAACATGGACACAGAGAGAAGAGACTGTGTTCAGAACAAAAATCATGCAAATTTATCATTATTTACATTTTCCTGATTCCCTCACCTCCTCGCAGGACTGGCAGGTGAGGGCCTCCTTCACCCGGGCCTTCTCCATCTGCACGTCCTCATCCTCGTTCAGCCCTTCCTCTGGGTTCCTCTCCACTTTAGGTTTGGGCTTGGATGAGATCCTGTGAGGGTTTAAATAAAAACATCTTCACTCTCAGTCAAACGTTTGAATTAATTAAGTTTAAGATGCTAGTCTGACGAATCTGTTTTTTGTGTTGTAATGTCAAACGACCAGATTTGCAGAATTTTCCAGCTTAATAAAACCAACTTGAACTAGCGTATCTCAAACTGCTAATTGAAATACAAAGCAATAAGCCCCAGTATTTAAGATGTTAACGTGCTGAGGCTTCCTGGAGTCTGAGCCGTGGCCTGAACTCCGATCACCACCTGCAGAGCTGATCGTTTTTCATCGTCCTCCCTCCGTAGTGGATCTCCAGCCAGCGAAGCAGGAAGAGCAGCAGGATGCACTGGAGGTAAGGCTGAGCACAGGAGCAGACACAGGTTACAGCTGAACACACACCTCTGCAGTCCCCAAAAAATAATCTGGCAAGATTAATTCAAATGAGATACACACAGCTAAGACCGCAATGAGCAGGTTCTTCCACAGGAAGTTCTCCTCATTGACAGAAGGGAGGAAGGTTGCCTGTGAATGGTGGAGGGAAAAAAAAAAAAGTTACTGCGCTGACTCTTGCTTCTCAAATTTATTTAAGAGTTCAAAGGAACAATGCAGAGTCATTTTTAAGTCCTGGTATTTGAAATATACTGTATATTTTTTTAAATTTCTACCATAAATTAAGAGAAAACGATTCTGTAGATCAGTCAGAACCAACTCCTGAGGAAAAATCCGACTCTTAAGCTGCTAAACATTCAGACGATGTCTGTGTGACACTGGGCATGTAGCGCTTATTTATCAGAGCTTGTTTACTGGAAATGTCCACCTATAGTTTTATATAAGAGGGGCGATGAGAGCTAGAGTATGTGACATCAAGTAAAGCCAGACGACTTAAATAATGAGCGAAAAGAAGAGGCTAAAACTTGCACGGACCTGCACCATCACCATGAGCAACACTTCCATATCATACTGTGTAAGATAAAGCTAAAAGTCCAACAGAGACACACTTTTGAAAGAAGCAACAGTTTCGCCCGCATCAATCTCCCAACCTTGGTGATGCAGTTGAGGCAGCCCATGAGGGGGTAGAGGGGGTTGAAGAAACACAAGGCGTTGTGCAGGTTCCTGGTCAGCCCGGGGTTATCGTTCACAAACGACAACTGGACCAGCGAGGCTGACACCACACACACCTGAGGCACAAGACATTCATTTAATCATAAAAAGTCAAAAAAGTGGATTTACATAATTAAAATTACTTCGGTGTCAAAGTAAGAATTAGAAAATAAGGGTCTTTTTTCCAGAAACTTTTTATGTATTTTGATCCTAGTTATCAGTCTCAAATGATTTCAGGAGCAGATTTTCTTTGGCTAGAGGTGGTGACACCTTTATTTTCCCCTAAGTGCGTGTACATAAAGGCGTCCTGTCTCACCATCATGGAGATGACGGAGAAGAAATCCCTGTTGCTCTGGACTCGGGCAAAGCCAAAGGAAAACACATAGGTGAAGAGGATCATGGCTGGACCGAAGCCGACGGTGCATAGGACCTACAATAGAGGAAATAAAAAGGGGATTCCACTGTTTTATTTTTCATTATTATTACTAATAATATCATATCATATCATGTGCTCCACAAACAGCCATGCGCACCACAGCAGTGAGGTTGCTGGAGGTGAGAAGGTTTCCGGTGTGGAAGGAAAAGAGGATGACGGTCATGCAGGATAGGATGAGGTAGTAGAAGGGGATGTCCACCGCCGCCTGGCCACACCAGTAGGCTGACGGGACCAGGCCAGAGATACGCAGCGTAGAGCGGCACTTGATCTGGAGAGGAAGAAAAAAAAAACCACAAGCAGATTTAAGAAGTCAGGAGAAACAGGACACTGTGAATTTAAAGTGGATAAGCAGATGAACTACTGGAGCGGCTCGATCCAGAATACGTGGGTCTGGAGGTTTGGTGACGTAGAAGCTGCACGGCTCTGGGTCACTGACTGGACCTTAAGTTACCACAATGAGCTCAAGTCAATGTATTCAAACTCTTCGCTCAACTGACTGCAAAGCACTTGGCATCTCTTTTAAGAAGCAGGTTATACTGCAGCAGAGCGGGGTTATATAATACAGTTGGTTTGTGCTATAAACTTAACACAAAATCTTCTTCCACTTTGTAGTTGTTTCATAAAAGCACAAATGTACAATTAGCAGATAAGACACAAAAGCTCTAAGGGGAGGTTTTATCTTTGTGTCCAAAGCGAATACAATGATTACAGTAATTCCTTTTTAATTAAACAATTCTGCTGGTGTGACTGGGCCTTCACACACCTAATACCTGAGCGCAACACAGCTGTTTTGAGTTTGCCTGAAGTCCCTTGTTACATGTCATTACTTCCTCATGTTTCCTACCATTCTCTTTTTCTCAAACTGTCCAGCAAAGTCAAAATAAACAAAAAATAAATAATTTTTTTTAAAAATGCAGCTGACTTTCAATTTTAAAATCTAAATTGACAACCAATTAACACGAATCTCAGTCACTGGGAGTAAGCAGTTACCTCTCGGTCTCGAGTGTGGTCCATTGCGAAGTATGCAGGCATCCCGGCCGCCAGCATCCCCAGTATGATGGCCTCTATGTAGACCAGAGCATAGGACGTAGCATCCGGGATTTGCTGTGAGACACCACAGCAGGAAAAGTTTAACATCTTCAAAACGGCACAGGGAGACAGGACGGATAAGATCTGTCATGACTGACTCCTGGTTCTGGTAAATACTCACATAATCAAATGGTTTGGTCCATGCTCGAATATGTCCAGTACCGTTCAGGCCTCGCAGAAGAGCGTTGCTCAGTATATTGACCGTCATGGGCAAGGAGTGGACTGTGGTGCTGTTGAACGCAATGCCGTATTTGAAACCCTGTTAACGGAGGGAAAACAGAGGGTTGATGAATGTCCCCTGTGGGAAGGTGCGCTCTGCTTCATCTAAATAAAATGCTCTCAGCCTGGAGGACTCGGCGGCCCTCCAGCAAAGGGCCCTTCACATTGGAACACAACCACCGCATTAATCGTGGGCGGAGCTGAGCCCACATCCGAGGCCATTTTATCAAGCACATGGTATCAAAAGGTAGATTCGTTCGACCCGACATTAAAGTGACCTTGACCTTGCTGGATCCCGTGACGTTGATGGCGGCGCTGTGGGGAGCCGCTGCCATGTAGTCGCCTTGCCTCATCATTTCCACTTTGATGTCCTGAGTCTCCAGGTTGTGGATGAAGTCGGAGATGTCAGAGCCTGTTGGCATGAGAAAAAATAAATCAATAAATAAAGAAAAGAAAAGAAATAAAAACACCCATCGCCCCAAGGAGGAAAACAGCAAGGAACTCAAAATGCAGAATGCAGAAAGGATGTGTGGATATTAGGGGGAGCATCGTTGAAGAGGAGACTTACTGATGCCCCCCGGGGGCAATTCTTATCAATCGTGGTTTACTGTGTAATTTAACAGCTGTCAGTATCCCATCACAATATGTACATCGGCACCTTCAGTCAGAAAGAAGATCTAAGGTCTCGTTGGGAGGACATATCATATCAAAACCTGACAGCAGGATTGCCTGTTTCATTTAACACAAGCTGTAGCTCTCATATTTTAAGCTTGCATTAGCATCCAAAAGATCAGCCATTGGCTTGTTTCCTCCCAGGACCCAGAACAAAGTCTTGTCCTCCTTTGGATCTGACATAACCTAACTCACCTGAGGAGTTCTGGACCAGGAGGCTAGTGGCGTATCTGCGTGGCGTCTGGTTCCTTCTGAGGAGGTAAATGGGTAGGAACTGACGGTCTGGTGAGTGGATCTGGATGTTTCCTGTGGCCAGAGACAGGACAAGCACCGCGGCGACAAACACCAGGAACAGGGCCAGACTGCACAGGAAGGGGGGCAGTGAGAGGAAGACCGGACGAATGAAGAGGGAAAATGTCTCAAAAAACACACAACCCTACAGCAGAATGTAGACTTTTTATCCATTTATTTAAATTTGACCAGCTGCATCTATCTCTATCTCAATATATGTCAATTTCAGGTTTCTTGATTATGAAGTTCAAGTAAGCAAATTAAATATTAGCAAAGAAAGGTTGGAGTAAATTCAATAAGTAAACAGAAGCTTATACTTTATACTGCATTTTTTGCCATAGAGTGCAAAAGTGTCAGTTTTGAATGACTAACCCGAAACAGCATCTTGTTTCCTAGTCTTTTTTTTTTTTTTTTTTTTTTGGTCACCCAACACTCACGTGTACACGAAGGCCTTCCTCTCCCTGCGCATGTTGAGCATATGCAGCCAGGCCACAGTGCTGAACTGCTGCCGCCACAGGGCGTGGCCCGACACGGCATCCGACTTGCTGTCTGAGAACGTTAGCAGCCGCTGGTCTGTGTCGTCCAGGGAGGCGTTGTCACCTTCGTCCTCGGCCTGCTCTCGATTAAACACGCTGTAGTCTGGATACATGAGGGAGCGAACAAATGGAGGAGAACTCATGCGGACAAAGGCAGCCATTTTCCAGGATCAGGAATTAGCTTGGCCTTCTACTCACCAGCTTGATCCACCTCAGCCTCTGCCTCCAAACGAAGGAAAACATCCTCCAGTGTTGTCATGGAAACCCCATAGTTTATTACTCCCAGATTGGGTTGAGAGTCGAGCTCGGAAAACAGGCCTATGAAAGAATAAATAATTATTGTTTGCTGCTGGTCCACTGCTGCTACAGTCAATGCCGAGTCACGAATGAGCTGCAGTAAAATATTTAGCATTGGTCCAGATGGGATTTTGCTAGTAAATGACTGTGTTCACAGTAAGTATTACTCACAACTAACTAAAACAGGTATAAGTAGGTAGGTAGGTGTGTGTGTGTGTGTGTGTGTGTGTGTGTGTGTGTGTGTGTATGTGTCTGTGTGTCTGTGTCTATACCCCCCCCCCGTCCGCACCTGGAAATGTGTCCATGCTCTCAAAGGGCAGCGTGAAAGTCAACTCCGCCTCGTGTTGGCGAGACATCTTTGCCTTGGGAACATGCTGCTTGACCAGTGACGTGATATTTTCAGCTTCACATCCCTCACTGATGGACATTCTGCAAAATGAGGCAAAAAAACAATTATCTAAAACTATATGTACACTAAAGATTAAGATCTATTGTTAAGAAACAGATTTTTGGAATGTAGACATTACAAATCCTCAAAAAAAAAAAATCATAAAAAAGAATTTATTCAAATATTCTTTAAGTAAGGTACATTTTCACATGCCAGTATCTTAATTTTCTTCACCATGATTTTTAGAAATTTATAAAAGTATCTATAAAAATGATTGACCACTAAGGTTTGAAAACATCCAAAGATGGGATCTGATCGCCCTCGTTCAATAGGCGCGACAACAGACTATATCAGGTAGTAAAGTCTACTTGCCGGAGATGATATCCAACTCCACACTTGAGCTTGAGATACAGGGAGGAGCCGACACACTTAAGCTGTCCCTGAGAGATCACAGCTTTACGATCTGGAGGGAAAAATTAAAAAACAAAAAAAAAACCAAATAAAAAAACGTGTTTAACCATAACGACAGTTCCAGTGCAGACAGTGTGACTATGAAAATGCAGTTGTCAGGAAACAGTTTCCTTACAAGTAGTCCAAAGTTAAGATTTCTTCAGATGCTTATATGCCTAAAGTATAACAGGAGCTCTTTTCCAAGTACAAAACTGGAGGAAGTTGTCACTTAAGTAAATATTAACACCTTGAAGTTGCTTACTCAAAACTAAGAGGAGAATTTCTAGGACTAATGAAAGTTGATAAAACCTCAAATCCCTCATAGACTTGTTCATTATAAACAAACACTGTGTATTAAATACAATTAAACGTGTTTTTTTTCCTCACATCTGATATTTGATAAATTCAAAGTCTAACTAATCTTGCCTTTTACAAACACATAACAGCGGTACAACTCAGAGTTAAATTCGACCTGTTCAGTTTGCAAACTGGGACGACATCTGGCTTAACAGGTCCGGTGCCTCTGGGTCTGTTTATATCACGTAACCGAGACGGTTCGTACCAGCAAGAATGTCGGCCTCATCCATGTAATGTGTGCTGAGCACCGTGACCCTGCCAGCCCTGCGGCTCTTCAGCAGCGACCAGACGTGGTGTCTGGAGCACGGGTCCATGCCTGCCGTCGGCTCGTCCAACAGGAGGATCTGACACAAAAACACACACGACACACGTTTCTCAGAATGACTCCAAGCTGATGTTAACATAGTAGAGTTGGCAGGGCTAGGGACAACTCCTGGCAAATTAAAGACTTTGCAGCCTGAGGCCAAGATGTATGATACTAAGAGCAAATGTCCACTCCAAGCTACGGGTACCTTGGGATCTCCCAGGATGGCGATGCCCACCGACAGCTTCCTCTTTTGGCCTCCACTCAGATTCTTGGCTTGAGCTGTCATAATCTTTTCCAAGTCTAGGTCCTTCAGCACTTTGGAAACCTATCAAAGGGAAAAAAGAAGAGTACACAGACGACACATCAGAGTTCATAGCCGTCAAAAATTAGAAAAGGTCAGCTCGACACCTCAGGATGACTTACGCTCATGCATTCAAGTATATCTAGATAAAAACAAAAACCGGCCTTAAAACAAAAGATATTTCTCATAAAATGAAACAGTGCATAGTAACAGCAAGAGTGCTGCAAAGTAAAAGTGCAGATGAGAAATGGGATGCGAGTGATGTTTTGACTGTTTCTCAAAAAGTTGTTCATAATTTTTATCGTCAGTATTTTATTACGTGACATTTTCTTGTCACATTTTGGCGGCATGGAAATCATACAACCACTTGTAATTAACATTTCTACCTTCATGCGAAAGAACAAAAAAACATTTCATACCACATAAATTCTACCTAACAACCGAGAGGCCTCTCGTCCCATTACCTCTGCGTCAATGTCCGCCGGGGGGATCCCTTTGATCGCAGCAAATATCCTCAGGTGCTCCTCCACAGTCAGCACATCGAAGATTATGTTGAACTGGGGGCAGATTCCCACCAGCTGCCTCATCTCTGAGCCATCCGCGATCTCGGCTACAGGGGAGCCATAGATGGTGGCCGAGCCGTTCGTCGGCGGGCAGATGCCACACAGGATGTTCATGAGCGTGGACTTTCCGGCCCCACTGTGTCCCAGCAGGGCTGTTATCTGGCCCTCATAGATGTCAAAGGTCAAACCTGGAGGAGGGGTGCGAAGGAGGAAAAGGACGGCATCATGAAGTTAGTCAGTCAGAATTAATAAAGAACAAAAACTTGTATTTGAGGACTTGTTTTTCATGACTAATCTTCAAACAAAAACTACTACAATTTGTAGCCTGTAATTAAATTACATTTTTGATTATAACCTTTGCATGAAATCTCTGCTTGTAGTGTAAATATTCTTAGAGTAATTTTGCATATAATAAATTTATGCTATGTGTTTTAGACTCATACATTTTTATTTTTCTCTCTAAATTGAGCACAAATACTAATCATTGTATTGATGAAATTATTTTAATTCACCAAATTAAAAAAAAAATGCCCCTCCCTCCCAACAGTATTTTCTGACATTATCACAGTAACTTGACACAACATGGAGTCCAACTGATTTATACTTTGAGAACCTGACAACACCTACAATTTGAGGAGCCTCTGACCTTAATCGAACTAATTAAGTGGACGTGTTCAGGGGCTCACCTCTCAGAGCCTCCACCACGTTGTCCTTCTCTTTGTACACTTTCCTCATGTTATTGATGCTGGCATGGATTGAGCAAAGAAGGGCCAAGAAGGAAAAAAAAGTTAAAATATATATATATAAAACAGTGATGAGAAAAGTGTAAACACAGCGGGAGCGTGAGAGCGAGGAGCAGCAAAGGCTGGTCCCACGGGCCCTCCTCAGCCAATGGAGCAGTGGGGTCAGGCACTGAGCTGCATGTTTCACTGAGCCTGGAAACTTTTCAAAGCCCGCATCTCTCTCCTCGGGCTTCAGGATCAAAAAGGGCCTCCTCCTCTCAATACATTTTTTGGATACTGATATTTTGTGCATGTTATGCTAAAGCAGGGTTAAAATCAAAACACCATAAGTGACAATGATGCTACAAGAACATTCCCCTTAAGGTTTTTGATAAAACTGTAGCAACCTATCCAGCAATGTAAAAAGCTGTATTTCTAAAAATAAAACCTATTGTAACAGGCTGTGAAAACTCAAAAAAAAACAAAACATACATTTTAATCCAACTATACAAGTTCAGACTTTTACCGAATGGCTTCTTTCCCTCTGAACTCGGGTGAAACAGGCTCGACAGACTCGCCCCCCCCAGGAGCGCCATTCACCTCCGCGTCGTACACCGAGCTCACTTCAACGTAGCGCTTTGTGCGCTTGGACCAGTAGGATGGTTTCAGGAAGTACACCAGGGACCTCCTCATTCCAAACTCACCTGTATGTCAGACAGAATATGATGAGTATTACACTGGATAATAATATTTAAACAATGTCGGGTCAAGGGTAAACTAAAGCGATCCCACAGGACTGACGGTATTAAAGTAGACTTAACTGGTTGCATATTATATTGAGATATGAAATGTATGTGTCCTCACCGGGGAGAACCTGGTCCAGATAGACAGCGAGCATAAGGTAGAGGATGCAGTCCAGAACCAGCATGATCAGGGGCACGTACAGAGGATGAGGGCCGTTGGCCAAGGAAGACAACACGGCACCGTCCCCCTGAGCCTCCAGGTAAACCACCTAACACATGTGCACACACATGCACACACTCAGACGGTCAAATCCCCATGGAAACAATTATTTGTCTCCACTTTGTGGATCATTTTCCCACAACTGCTGCCACATTTCACCTTATATTTGATCGAACGGAAATATGCAAAACCATATCAGAGGCACTTGTGGTCTATAGGTCCGTCTACCCCAAGAACGATAACTATAAATTTAACAAAAAAATCACTATCATTTGGAATATCATTTTAACTCAGGCGATTGATGGAGTCCAGAACCACAAGTATAATGACAAGGACAGTAGCAAACGATATCATTGGGGTCACTTTCAGAGGGATTTGATTAACGAAAGAAACACTGACTGCCAATCAAAATACATCCAGCTCTACAGTTCAACAAGTCACGTTCAAAACAATTTTGACAAAGTACTTTAGATTCAAAACAAACTAAATATGCAAAAACAAGGCCACTATCAGAATAGGCAAAGTTAACATAAGGTTTGATGGATATGGACAGGCAAGGACTAGTTATATTCCTGGAGGAATTTCTTGAATAAACAAAAAAAGTGAGTCATAACATGGCTTGTACTCCGAGGTGACAAGTGGAACGTGGTGTGTGGACGTGACTGAGTGTGTTTGGCATTACCTGGGCAATTCCGATGGAGAAGGCACTGGGGGAGAGCAGGCAGAGGATCCACACCAGCGGCTGTGGGAAGTCCTTCATCAGCACGGTGAAAAGCGACAGGCAGCCAAACACCACCGTCAGCATGGAGCCCACCGTGCTGGCAAACTTGGGCTTCTTGAACAACGGCGTCAGCATGAAGGAGAAAAAGATCTGCGGGACGAGAGAGAGGAGGAAAATGAGCGAAGAGAGCAGAAAGAAAAGAATCCGGATTTCTACGAGTCACGCTGTGGATGCTGTCATAACACTAAAATGCACAGTAATTAAAACCACCTGCCAATGCTCAAAATACTAGATTAGACGTTTCATTGGGGATTTATGCAATTCAATCAAGGCTGGAAGGAAATCGCCTTCCAAGATGACCCAATGTTTTGGATGTTTGCAATGCTGCAATGTCACTTGGTAAAAGGTAATTTAACATTAATGTATCCTCTAATCTCCGGGACATTAATGATGAATTCTGAATGATTTGCATCAGCCTGTGGCCCTCTTGCTTAGTTCACAGTGAGGTCTGCGGATTGTCAAAAATTAACCGGTGCATTGATTCTGGTATGACATATTGACGTTCACACTTTCAAATGTAAATTATTCAAAGCTCTGAGCACCCTTCAAAAAAAGAATCACATATGTTTAGATTTACTTTTTCACAGCTATACTCACAGATGATATCCCATAGAGGAATATGAGGAAGAAAATGACAAAGAAGTCGCTGTTGGGGAACAGCGCTGTGTATGTGGCGATGATGGCCATCAAGATGGACATCGTGGTCACCAGGGCAGCGTACAGTAGGCCCCACGACAACCTGGTGTACCACATAAAAACTTAGGCACATGCACAACCATATGACCGCATGAAGTAGGTTGTAGCAGATTGTTTTCATGCATACGCAGGAATTTTTATTAATTTATTTCACCAGAAGGCAGTGTCGTAGAGACCCATCATGGTCATGGTGTCTTTCAGGCGGTGTTCCTTCTCGGCAGCCACGTTGACAATGAGGAAGGTGACAAAAGGTGTGAAGGCCAGCACCAGATATATGGAGATGAGGGCGTGGGGGAATTTCTGAACCTCCACCGAACCCGGCTGACCCATCATTACCACACTTAGGTCCATCTCACTCCACACGGACCGCTTCGTCTGCATCTGTGCACAAAGTTAATTCAACGATTTTTTTAAATTAAATGACTGATCATTTATCATATCATCCAGAAAATGTCGAAAATTGTAAAAAATGAGAGTTGTGACAACCAAACAGTCCAAAAGCAAAAGATTTCCAGGATACGATAATATGAATGCAATTCATCTACAATTTATTAATTACAAAAAGTTTTTTCCGTAATGTTGTTAATTTTCTGTTGAACAGCTAACTGTTTATCTGACTAAACATGTCAGCACTGTAACAGTGAACACCAACAAAGCATCTTATTTTTTCCTCGTCAGATTCAAGTGGGTCCATTCTAGAGACACTGCTAATTCCTTGCATGTCTCACCTGGATGATGGCTGCATCGATCAGGGACTGGAGGCGGATGAAGCCAGAGTACCAGTAATTAGCTGCTCTGCAGTTCACTGAGCTTGTAAAACAGTTGGCTGGAGGAGAACAAGCAAAAATGACAACAACACAACACTTTATGTTCCAGCTCTTCAGCCCTCGTAGGAGATTATCTTACTTGCAGCTGTGTGTATCTTTTTGAAGGTATAAAAAAATTCCATGTGTCATTCTGTGAAATGTTCTAAAGATCCGCTTTTTCATCTTGGAGTGTGGTAGCAAGAAAAAAAAAAGAAAGACTGAGCACAAATCAAGTTAAATCTAAAAATTTAAGAAAACTGGGGATTGAAAACTTGTTTACCCTTTTTTTTTAACGTATGTAAAGAAGGAAAGTGAAACACAACAAAACACGATAAGATAAAAGAAGGTCCCACGAGATTTTACCAATAGTTTCTGTGTAATCACTGGGCAGCGGCAGCTGGCTGTATGGGAAGCGAAGTCTGTAGGACGTGGCAGAGCTGTCCATGAACACAACACCAACGTAGCTAGAAGGCTCATACAGGCTGGCGTTCTCCAGGTCCTCCTCGCTGGCAAACATCTCCAAACGATCCTGCATATCTATAAAAAGAGCACAAGGAGGAGGATAAAAGTGTGATAAAAAAAAGTAATCTTGCCACCCTCCGTCCTCTGCTCTGGCCTAGCTGATACAGATCAAGAGATGCCAAGAGCAACACAGGGCCGTCTTGTGCTGTAGGTGTGATTTTAAAGTACAGGAATAGGTTTCAGGCTCTTACGCATCTCCTGGGCCACCTCCTCCATGATGTGGTTGGTGATGTTGGTGATCGGCGTGTAGCCTAGGCCCTTGAAGAAGTGTTCCTCCCGCTCCAGATCCATGGTACTGATGCCTCCATAGTAAACGTGGGGATTCAGGGTACTGATGAGTATCAGGAGACCCAACAGTAGCAGAGGCAGGATCAGTTCCTGAAGGGACACACACATAAAGGATTGGCTGATGAGAAAACCCACACATGATTAGCCATAGTTCATTCAACCACACAGCTGTTGGACGAAAAAAAAAAAAAGCTTCAAAATACCACTTTTCCATTTCTTCTTATACTTGTGCAGGTAAGTAGCTTTTAGACTCCTCTCCTTCCTCAGCACAACAGAACAGATGCTTCTCCTTCCTATTGATGAACTAACATCGCCTGTGTTCGTTTGGCTCGAAGTACTGGATCAAATGACAAAGGAGCCTTTTTTTTGTGTGTGGTCCAACCCATAAACAACATGCTACAACTTGACCTTTAGCAACTGGGTGAACTGAAAAAAGATAAATGAAGAGCGACTGGCAAATCAAAGGCTCATTCGGGGCTTGAGAACTCAATAATGTACTGTTAAAGATGATCAGGGCCTCCGATGATTTGATTTACCTTCAGATTATCGGCCCACACAAAACTAAAATCTCATTTGGATAAACACATTTTCCTCCGAAAACAATTCTGGTTTTCCCGTCAAACCAGTAAGGCCGAGTTCTCCTTACATTGGAACTTAGGCAGCCCGTGACAAACAGTTGGAATCTCTCGTACGAAGTTAAGAATGTGTATTATTCACATCGCGGCTCAGAGCTTTCCTGAACGTTGTTAAGGAAATTGAGAGAGGTCCTACAGTGCTACTTTGTCGAAAAGAAATATTGATAGTCAGAGACATTAAAGATGCATCAGTGCAACTTAAATCCAAATGAAAAATGCATGATCTCAGAAGAAGCCATCTTGTTTATTTAATTCCAAAATCTAATTTTATATTTGTGTAAAAATGAAGGAGTGTTTCACTACAGGGTAAAGGTTCGGATGTCATTTGTTTTTTTGTTGTTGCACCAGAGCAGCCATAAGCTCACTGATGCATAGCACACCGGACAACATTTAGAGGGTACATAAGTTTGAAGTTGTGAATATACCTGAGTCTGTTATTTTAATTTCCCATTCATTCATGTCTACATTTTAAAACTGCAGCAGCTGCTATCCACACACACTACAAGCCTGCTTCTCTCCACACTTGCTGAGCACAATGCTACTGCTTTGCATTTTTTAGGAACCGATTTCTGACTTTGCTGACAAGCTGTGGGACATGAAGACAACTGTCAGACACGGCAACAAACAGAACCGAAACACAGCAGAACAAGCCGGAGCTCGGCACCTGGAGACTCTGTTGCTTGGTCCTCCATTTGATGAGCAGATTCTTGTAGAGGAGACTTCTTGTTTGGTGCCAGACTCCAGCATCTCTTCTATACACGGGCTGCATACTTGCGGCATGCCTCATCTGGATGACGTACGGACGAGAGGTCTCCCTAATGCTGGCCTCAGCTGCAAGTACGAGAAATACCATGGGAAATAAAACAAAAACAAAACCTCTTTTCTCGAACAACAGGCTAGTATTGATTGATTGACCGGTTGACCAACAGAAAATTAATCTGCAATTTTAATAACCAACTCATCATTTCTGTGATTTTTTTTTCCTTCAGATTATTAGAAAATAGTGTAAATGAGCATTATAATCTTTCACAGTCCACTTTTCTATATATTCCATTGCTTGATGTATTTGACAAATATAAGTGATTCAGTTTACTATTAAGTATGACAAAAAGGAATTGAAGACAAACAATTAACCAAGTAAATTAATGGACAAGAGCAGCAGATTAATGGCAAATGATAATAATAATAATAATAATAATAATAATTAGGTGCAGCTCTAATATACATTATGTGCTATAGCATCATGATTTTCTTAGTCAGTTGGATGCGGTGACTTTGGTTCCATCATTTGCGTTGATGCACAAAAACCAGCGGGTGAGCTGGATGCAA
This sequence comes from Istiophorus platypterus, assembly GCA_016859345.1. Lineage (NCBI taxonomy): Eukaryota > Metazoa > Chordata > Actinopteri > Istiophoriformes > Istiophoridae > Istiophorus > Istiophorus platypterus. The sequence goes on from CM029119.1 coordinate 19,141,324, forward strand.
CCAGCACCAGCCAAAAATAACTACCCGACCACTGAGACCGGAGCCGAGCCTCGGCCGGTCCCCGCTGCCCCGGAGCGGCTCAAGCCGCCGGGATGCTGCGCTCACGGCCGCCTCCAAAGAGGGAGGCGGTAGAGGGAACGGCGGCCGGAGCCCGGCGGACCTGTCCGGGCTGGGATCTTAGCCGGTTACCGTGCGCGGCTAGCTGAGGTTAGCCCGGCAACTACCGCTGACACCCGAGAGGCAGCGTCCACGCCGTTGGTTCTGAAGCCGACTGGAAAATTAGAAAAGAAAAAGAGTCGCTGGCGACACACGGGAGGCTGCACGATGGACGAGCCGCCAGAAATCACAAATCACAAATGTGTCTTTTGGGGGTTTTCTCCCGGAGCTAACGCGCTGTGGTGCGAGCCCCAGCGCGTAAGAGATCATGCTAGCAGGCTACAGCAACGGCGGCCGATAACCCCGAAGGGGGAGACCACATATCCGCGGAGAGAAGCAGACGTCCGACATACTCACGTATGAAATACATTAAGACATTTCTCTGCTCGGCTGGATCCGACGGCCTTTCATCACACGGTGTTTGCTGAAGGCGACAACGAGCCCCTTGTTTCTAACGTCGCTACTTCCTCCTGTCAAACCCGGAGTCCGGGGAGCGCGACGTCGACCAATCAGATCGAGGCTACGCGTTAGTGACAACGGTCTGCGCCAATCAGAGGGAGCCGAGCGGCGCGTCCTCCCACCGTCGACACGCCTCATCGGGATATAAACTAGACGCACGACGACTCTTTTGAGGTGTTTACAAATTTAATTCGCTTTTACTAAAAAATAATAATAATAAATTAATTCATTATCGTACATGTTCCAGACAAATGTGAATGAGAACAGAATGAGTGTATCAAAATATGCAAATGAGCAAAATGCTGTTTGAAAGTAATAGGTGCAGTATCGAGTGTTTAATATTTTCAAGACCTCACCTGTGTAGTCAACCCCCCGGAACCTATATTTTGACTTCTGGGATCAGAAACCCTCCAAACTTTCACAAATGCACTGAATTTCAAGATGTGTAAAAATAAATGATCCATAAAATATTACAAATATTCCCATTTGACGGAAAAGTGCAGGGATGAATGTTTTGCTCAATGTAAACATCATATAGCCTCCAGGGGGGCTAAAACAAGCTCACCTATGTGCCAAGTAACCTGAATGTGTACTGAAGAGACTTGGTGCTCTTTGTAAAGGCGAAGGGTCACCTCACCAAATACTGATTGATTCGCTGCACTCTGAGTGAATTTCAGGGATAAATAAAAACTATTCATGATATTTTATTTTGGAAGCATCCATACTTTAGGGCTAGAGGCTAAATCCTTTGCACAGTACTGTGTTTGAAACTATCAAACTGCATGAAAGAGGAGGATTTTAATAACTTTAGAGCAACATAGAGGGGAAAACTGGGCAGGGTTATAGTACACGTCTGGTTTGGAATGTGGTGTCCCCATCATTGATTTAACAGTGGTGATGCCGTTGTGTGTGTGTAGGAAGCTTCTGGGATGTCCTTGAATTGAAGGAAGCCATGAAGTGGGGAGGGCACAGGGAGCCGTTGGACCACATTGGTCCTCATTAGTAGATCTGGTCCCAACACTTCTCTAACCTGCAGTCGGCAGATGTGGGAAAGACAGGGAACAGAGTCTAGAGGGAGGAAAATGAAAACAGTTATCAAAGTTCAAAGTTTACTACAGATCAGTAGAGGCTAAATTTGCAGTATGTATTTTGCAACTGTACCGAAATCTTGACATGGTTCCCAGGTCTTTTCCACCCGTCTTTGATGCAGAATATGTTTTAAAGGGGCAGACAAAGTTGACCAGTTCACGAACTCTAGAAGATAATTCAGCACTTCACTGTCTGCCTGTTCCAGCCTAGAAAGTACAGAAGACAGAGAACCACTGATCAAGAACCACCCTCTGATAACTGACCAAAAAAAGTGTTAAAATGAGAGAAGAGCTTTACATGCGGGGCCTGAGTAGTAGAGAAGGCTCCAATCCCGCGTTCAGAAGCAGAGGAAGCCAGCAGGCAGCAAAGTGTACTTGGTTTAGTGCCACACAGACTAGCTCCCTCAGCTCCTGTGGCTTTAACATGGTTTTCCCATTATGGTGTGGTGCAGAACAGTCCCTGATCGAAGCTTCTGGATGAGGGATCCATCTGTGCTCAAGTATCAGCTGCAGCAGGTCTCTTCTGTCAGTAGCCAAGGCATGAATCCAGTCCTCCTCCATCAAACTGGCTCCAGCGGCTACCAGCAACCTCACTGATTCGCTGAAAGAGATTTTAATCACGAACAAACATCCATTTCATTCTGCAAATGTTCTCGGAGTGTGACTCGGGGAAATCTGCTCTTTTACAAACCTGTATGATTTGTTAGATGTTTGAAACAAGGCATGGGAGAGCGGTGAACGGAGGCCCAGGATGTACGTGCAGTCTTGGGCATCTGGGCTGTAACCTTCCCTTAAGAGCAGCTCAACACTCTTGCTCTGATGTCTGTGGATGGCCGTGTACAGTGGACTCACCATGCCTTCACCGCGGTCACACACACGGTCCGTAGCAGCTATCAGTCTCCTGAGGACACTGAAGTAACAGAATGACAGAGGTTTACAGTGAAAAATATGGGTAGAATTGCATACAGCATCTCCCAACAATAGTGCAATGTGTTTATAATCAGATTATGCTGATTAGTGCTGAGATGAAATTAATCAACAGTTCTGGTAACTGATCTATCAATTTATCAAGAAAAATGTCAAAATTTTTTTGTTGCAGCTTCTTAAATATGACAATTTACTTCTTTCTCTGTTATATCACTGTAGAGTGAATATCCTCGTGTATTAGATGGTTGCTTGAACAAACCTGTAATGCACATTTTTCTATTTTCTCTGACTTTTTATAGACTAAACAATTGATCCATTTGTCCAAAAAAAAAAAAAATCACATACTAATCAATAATAAAAAAGTTATATTTGTAGCCCTACTAACACAATGATATTGTGACTGAGGGCATCTGGTCTGGTCTGGAAGAATGACTGCACATGCTTCCACTTTTACCCTGTGGCTGTTGCAAGATGATCACCAGGTTCAAAAAGAAAAATAAAAACATGTCTGACCCACAGGTTTGTATAGTTTGTCAGAATACGGTTTCCCTAATCTTTCTTTTTTTGTTGTTCTTGGACAGTTCAAATAATCACTGGAGGTAATAATCACTCATCTTCAGCTCAACAGTTCAAGCCCCAGTGACAAATGCAACATATGATGAGAGATCATGAGTAGATATTGCTTATTTCTTAAAGGGTTTATACCCTGATATATACTGCCCAACAATGCATCAATGAAAGAAAGCCTATAAGTCAGTACCTGATGTGGCCGAACTCAGAAGCAGCATGAATGGGAAGCTGGGGCCAGTCATGACTGCAGGCTATGTTAGGATCTGCCCCGTGGTCCAGAAGGAAATCCACACATGCCCGGTGGCCCTCTTGAGAGGCAATCAGCAGTGGTGTGGCCAGATCTGCTGCCTGGGCGTTCACATTGGCACCTACAGGTGAGGACCCAATCAAACACAATTCATTATGTATTTCATTTTACTCTATCACCGGTTTGAGTGAGGAGTGAGAGAAGAAGCAGAGAGATCAGCTGGGACACAGGAAGGTCTCTGCTCAATAGTAAATATTAACACTCAAGCTATGAAAAAACATTCACACATACAAGGGCACAAAGAAAAACAGATATTTACCGGCATTAACAAGGATCTCTAGGCATTCCCGCTGTCCATACTGTGCAGCCACGAAGAGAGGGGAGATCCTGTGGTCATCCAGTGCCTCCAGGTCGCATACATTGACCAGTGTGCACACAATTTCCCTGTGACCCTTGGGGAGTAAAAGAGCGTGCTCATTAATGGTTCAAATACACCATAAAGAGTTGAGTGTGGGTCTGTGGGTTTTATCATTACCTTATAAACAGCCTGATGGAGGCAGGTCCAGCAGGACGCGGTGTGTGCTCTGTTGACCTCTGCACCTTTTCTAACCAGCAGTTCCACAACATCCTTGTGCCCGCCGTCTACAGCTGTTGGAAATCAAAAGTTTATAAATACAGCAGATAGAATTAATTCAATAAAATTTAACTCTATTAATCAGAAAGACAAATTAATTTGGTAAGAGGTGCACACATAGGTGAAATCATATAAAAAGGCAACAGTGCAGAAAATAGATTTCCACTGATTTGATGATGTGCAAGTGTTATACCTGCATACAGAGGACAGGACAAGTCGTTGGTAAGCTGGTTGAGGTTGGCGTGCGCCTTCAGGAGGAGTCGGACCACTGCCAGGTGTCCACGCTCTGCTGCCAGGTAACACGCAGATTCCCCCTCGTGTGTCAAAGAGTTCACGTAAGTACGGCAGCCACGGGAGGAGCCTGTTGCTCAGAGTCAGACAAGGAAACACTTTAACAAAAGTTGTGTCTTACCTTCAGGGTGCATTTGACTTTAAAGATAATTTCACCAAAAAGATTTAGTGATTTATTGTTTAGTTGATCATTATAAAAGTGTTCGATAACAATTTTGATAACTGAAAACTAACTTTTCCGGGTTTTATACCGCTGTTTATTATATATCTTTGGCCACTGGACCATTAGTCCATTCATTGATTCTGTTGATTCTCACAGAAAATGAGTTGTGTAAGTAATTTATCAAGCAAGAATTCCCAACATTCTCTGGTTGCAGCCTTAGAAATTTCAGGATTTGCTACTTTTCTCTGCTTTATGTTCTTTTATATCATGTACATCTAGGTGTGGTCTGCCGGTCTGACAAAATAAGCAACTTTAATCTGTCACTATAACCTCTGAGTAAGGGGTATTATTCACATTTGTTCTTAGATTTGCTGGAAAACAGTTACCCAGTAATGAAAGTAATCATTATTTGCAGAGCTACTCCTATTTTGAAGCATTTTTCACCGTTTCATGGATGAATGACCATTTTAAAAAAGAATCAACAGATTGATTTACAATTAAAAACATCATTAGGGAGATTCAAGACTTTGAAGTCAGCGATCCTGAACTTAAAACGAGAAATAATGCGGTTGTGTGGTTTGTCTTCAGACGAGCAAAAGCTAAGCTTAAACAACGAAGAGTCACCGCTTTCCTTACCGTCGGCAGCAGACAGTATCTCCCGCACACAGTCCGTGCTGCCAGCGGCCGCCGCCTCATGCAGGGCGACCCAGCCCCGGTTGTCCCGACAGTCCAGGGCGCAGCCCCTCTTTATCAGCCTCCTCACCCGCCTCCTGCAGCCCGAACGAGCCGCGGCAGCGACGGTGGAGACGGTGTCTCCGTAGCACTCGGTGAAGTCCATCCCGCCCCAGAAAGAGCCACATGGGACGAGAAACATCAAAACACAACGTACGCCTCCAAGCTAGCGCTGTTCACGAAGCACGACTTAGCTTGTTTTTTAAACACTTTACAAAGCCGTGAAAATCTTAATATCACATATCATGTAACTACGTACAGTTTTAACTAAACACGACGCGACAGTTTTCCTTATTAACTCGAGTAAAGGTGCTTATTCGCCCGGTGTCAACGCTTGGGCTGACATCTCAACAGTCGCTGTTTGAAGACGTCACAGCGCAACAACGCGTCATGTGCCGCGACGCGTCCGCTGTAGTTCGATGCCTGTGATTTCGTGCTCACTCGCTAATTCCAGCTAAAAAGAAATCGACCGTTCGCCGTTTCACCAGTTCTCACACGCGGGACAAGTTACATCAACGGGTTTTGAGTCCGTGTGAAGAAATGCGAGGAATAAAATTCAGAAATCTGAAGCTGACGAGCTAATCAACGGTTTCACCGGAGGCGACCTCAAGGTAAACGTGAACAGCAATGTAATGGCTCAACAATAACAGCCATGCTGTTGATTTACACTTAATGCTGTTGTACCAAAGGTTTGCTTTATATCCAGATACAATGAGGACCGTAATTTACCATCTCGAAAAAAAATACTTGTCAAAACATTCCAACATTTTACAGCTGTCAAACGCTTTTCTCATATGCTGGATAAAATAGAAAACATATGAGAAAAACATCGCCCACACAAAGTATGCACATCGGAGGTTAAACCGCATTGACATGTCAGATATCGTTTTGATGAATTTGTATATATTATAATTATTATGTAATATATTGCTCAACATTATGGATTCTGCTGGTGGACGGTACATTGTCCTGATTTGTCTTGACTTGATTTCTTCCCCAAAGTTCCCTCTTATCTCTTAACTACTAACTTATCCTCTGACCTGTTCTCAGGCAGCGTTGTCTAAGAAAATACCACTTTTGCTCCGATTTGTCTCCCAATTGTCTCTCATCAACTCCTGTCCCCCTAAGTTGTGTCCTGCCTCGTGTCCCAGCGGTCGCGGTCCCCGTGGCTCCAGAAGCAGCATCATGGTGGACATCACCATAAAGACCGGAGCCACTTGGGTCTATCACAACCAGAGACAGGACCTGGCCGATGTCCTGTTTTCCGTTGACATCAGTGATGAAGCAGATTTTGAAGAGGAGCTGGGTCAGTTGCAGGAAAATAAGAAGACGAGCCGGTAGGCGGTTTTCAGCTCACCCATGTGTTTGAGTTCTTCTGGAAAAATTGGGAATTTTTTTTTTCTTGCATTGAAAATTTCCATGCATGTTACACGAATGCCAGATAACTGTGTGTGTAACATGTTGCCACTAATCTGGGGAGCAAAGATGACTGATGGGTGAATTTCCTAGTTTCTGAATGAGCCACACCTTTAAACACTGATCTTTCTCCCTCAGGCGCGGGCCAGTGCTGTTGGAGCAGACGGAGGAAGGATCGCCCTGTGTCCTGCAGGTCTTCTCCCCCCCATACTCCCCGGTCAACATCAGCCGCCTCCTGGTCATCAGTGAGGCTCGAACCATGGAGGTGTACAGCCAGATGAGAGAATACTGTGGGACGGCACGAGGGGAGAGGGACGACAGCATCCAGCCAGACAGGTACACACACACACACACACACCTGTATAATCACTTGAGTTGCATGTTTGAAATGTTCTTTTGAATTTAAACAAAGTAAGCTTTCAGCTTCATTGGTGTTAATTAGTATCGGATGACAGTTATTGGCATAATTAGTTGAGACTGGGATTTTAGTTGTGGCATCATATTTCAACTCTTGAGATGAGACCTCTGTTAGGTTCAGATTTGTATTTTTTGACATATCTGAGATCATTACACATCTAGAGATCTAGAAAATTGTTGATGAGATTCTCTTTTTTTTTTTTTTGCTGTTTTTTGGTACTTAAATTTAGACTTGTTCTAAATTGTTCTAAATTAACTGGGGACCTCTCTAGCCGGGGTTAATTAAATTGGACCTGTGGTGTCAATCAGCTTGATGTGTTTTGAACATTTCGGGTTCAAACAGCAATACAAAGATAGATAAATGATGGAATTTAGAGATGTTTTGATGAAGTTCTGATCATTTTATTTTCCACTCATAGTGCGGACAGAGGGCCTTTTTACAGGAAAGAGCTGATCCTGGAACACCCATCGACTGTCTGTGAAGTGAAGGTGAGCTATGTTCAGGACCAGGGCTCAGTCCAAACACAAGAGCACCTACGGTAATATCAGTGTAATGTCTTAGATTCGGACATCTATTAGAGACCCTTGCATCCCCTTAATTTCACGTTAGCCTTGACATCTATAAATTGTTGAAGCATCTTTTACTTGCCCTGGGCTAGACAGGTTTTTGTTTTTTGTTTTTTTTTTTAAATCCTGTTACATTTGTACACAACCCTGAGTGTTGTCCAATCCTCTGGTCCTGCCTCCCTCTGGCCGCTCTCCTAGCTGCTCTCCCTGGCTGGTAGGAGCAGTGTCATGGTGTGTCGAGTCATCGCGGGTTATCAGCCACTGCAGCCCTGCCCGCCCCCTGGCCCTGGCATTGACATGCAGCAGGTGCAGTGTCTGGTTGATGCGATGGGAATGAGCCTCTCACCGGGAGCCCAGAACCTCATGGACATTGTCCACTTCCAGCAAAAGGTAGGAGTGAAGTAGCAGTGTGTTATTGATTACCTTTATCGAACCTTAGAGTTGTTTGGAGGGAATTACAGGAACAACAACACAAGTAGAATAACTAAAATGATGGATTACATGCATTAGCTCATTAACTACCACTTGTTATATTTCGCTCCAACAGTGAGTGTTCCAGAGTGTGCCATAAGGTTAACACTACTTATTCGAGTGCAGGCAGCGTTTGGTTTTAAAACCTCTCTGTCCTCATGTCCAAGAACACTCTGACATCTGAGAGTTGGGAGTTGCCTCCTGAAAGTTTGGCCTCTGGATTATATTTTTTGAAAGTGTAGCTGATAACGCAACACTTTTCTGTGTCTGGCCCAAAACTTGGATGATGGACTATTCTGAATTGCAACATCAAAAAGCTTTGTAAAATCTGCTCAGTACAAGAAAAAAAAGTTTTTTTTTTTTTTTTTATTTTCCTCAACAAGAACTGTCCATAGTACATAAATGTACCTTAAGTGAAGTCATTTTTTGTTTCTCTCTAGAACCAGACCAGCTCTCTTGGCGGCTTCCTGCCTCTCCTGATGGGCAGTGGGGCTCTCTCTGCGCTGGCTCGAGGGGCGAACGTCTCCCCGGCAGCCGTCGGCAACCAAACCCAGTCTGCAGAGTCTGTGGTACGAGAATTGTCTGCATCTGCTGTTTTCTTCTCATCCCACAGAGGAGTGTGATTGTAATCCTTCAGGAGCCGCATTTTTAACATCAGTCAAAAAAGATGATGAGAGATGATTCTGTTCCGTTGATCATTTAATGATATGAACGTAAACAGAGAGGAGCTAAATAAACAAGATGGGGAAATGCTCCACTACCAACTTGATTCCAGCAAAATGTGTGTTCAGAAAACATTTACATATAATATATATCAGATAGTTTCAGGGAGTCTTGTGTCTGTGTTTAGCCCCCAGTGGGCCCCATCAGCCCTGCAGACGAAGCTCCTCTGGCTCAGAATGGAGCAATGTCCAACGGCTCTACCTCCCCCTCTCCGGGCTGCCCACCGTCCGGTGTCAACACCAAGAACACAGGTAGAGGTTTTTTGATTTTTCAAAAAGAATAATAATTCATTCTAATTATGAATTATCACAAGTCATAGCAACTGACCAGTTTGTGATGTGGTTAAATCTGTCCCCTTTCTTTAGCGAGCAGTGACAACAGAGGCCTGGCGGGCCACGCCCAGCTGGCAGATATGATGTCCCGCTTCCTGAAAGGTGACGGGCACGGAAAGGCGTCAAGCTCCGACCCCGAGCTTCTTCCAGTGCTCCAGAGCGTCTGCGGTCAGGTGACGCAGCTGAGGCTGGACGAGGCAGCGGCAGAGAAAGAGCAGAAGATGATAAATGGCGCGTGGTGAGTGGAGTTCAGCGAGTCCATCCTGTTCAACAGTGTGTTTGAAAAACATTTAGCTTTTCATAGGACGGTTTGTGTTGAAATTTATTTGTTTGTTTCAGTATCAACTTGCTGCTGCTTCTCAGTGCAACCACAGCCTAGACTTTGGCATTTCTCCTTGTTGAACTAGTCAGTAAAGTCGTCCTCACCTCTCAAACCCACCTCTAACATCTGGTCTCATCCTGCCCCATCAGGAAGTAACTCCATGTTGATCACCTGGAATTGGGTGAATTGGCGCAACCTTGTGTCAGAAAGATGCTACTGCTTGGATCCACTAGACCAACAGTAGCTAAAAGAGGCTAAGTAACATGAGATCAATTTGTAAATGAAGAGAGTATTTTTAATAATCATACCAATAAATGATTATTGTAATTATTATTGTAATTATTAATACTATACTACTACACTTAGTACTATTACTTATAGATATTGCGTGAGAAATTGGACTGTAAGCACAACATTTGGCTTCAGTAGCTGCAGTTTGTTGGGACACATAACCTGATGAGACTGTTGCTTAGGCTTTTTTATTGCCTTGGTACGTCAGTATCTCTTGCAACTGGTCAGAAAATGTTATGTGACTGATTTTAGAAAAAAAAGCATTTTAAATCTACTTTCACAGAGTCAGCTAATCTCACTGTTCACCTCTTGTTCCGAGGAGCTTTGGAGTCACGACTGCTCTCAACGGGACTCTGAGAACCCGCCCTTCTGGTTTAAGATGCAGTGTGGCATCATATTCAGCAGAGCCAGAGGAATTGCCAAAAAAAAATGGCTTACGTTCAAGTGTCACACCTGTTCCCAACGACACAGCGAGCGAGCCGGATGTGAGAGCAGTTGGAAGTCACACTTTAGGCCTGTGCACATTTTCTTTAGCTTTTATTCAGTAGTGAGTAGATTCTTATGTCCCTATAATAGGGGATCCATAATTCTCGATTAATCTGAAAGTACTGCAGTTGAAACATTTGAACGCTTTGTTTCAGCTATTGTAGCCACATCATTGTTGCGGAGTCACACTGTTATGGGGCAAAGCGCGTGGGTGAAAACAAAGCCTCATTTATTGGGATTTTAATGGGACAATGGTTTTGTTTGTCTGATGTCACGCTGTTGGGCGAAACTGTTGAGCCACCGAAAGTCGGCCCGAACATTTTCCACTGCTCCACGGTGGAATATTCATGGTTTTCAAAGGCTGCGCGGCGACACCTGTCACCGATCGCGGTTATCGTGATCAGTGACAGGTCAGGCTACATAGAAATAGGCACTGAAGCTTTCATGTGTTGTTTTTTTTTCTAAAACATTCTGGTAACAGTTCTAGTTAATGAACAACAGGCAGACAGAGCTACATAGAAGGGTCTGGGTTGGCCCACCAGCTGTTAACAGTGCAGGACCGACACAGAGACAATACAGTTAATTTATCAGCACTGCTGAATGCGTGAATCACTGAAATGTTAACAAACTCCACCAAATCTAACTGAATAAATCTAACTGATGCAAAGGCTCCGTATCAGCATATCTTATTCACATCTGATACTAGTTTCAGCTCTAAACTGGAAAAATGTTTTCCTGAACTGGAGCCAAAGAAACTGCAGTTTGACAAATGAGAGTCTTTGTCAGAGCAGAACAGCACATGTGGGTGGTTGGGGGGGGCAGCTGGGTCTGACACCACATCGACAGGAGGACAGCGGTGTAGCGGTACGTCTTCACCACAGCACATCTGTAAAATTACCAAAGGTTGGAAAGTTTTTTTAATGAGTTTAATTCCCTATATTAGATTCCAGAAAAGAGGGAAAAGTAATATATACTGTGATAATGAATATTTGAATATTTGGAAATGCAAATTTCAAACATTTTTAAAGGAAATTGTGTAACATGAGTGGTCACTCGTTTAAAGGATGCTAGAGTGAAAAGTTCAACAACTGCTGCTGGATATTTTTTTTAATGCAAAAGTGTACTTTTTATTTTAATCTTTCTTCTTTTGCACTGTCTATCCTCATGCCTGCTGTTTTACATTTCTTACCTTCTTGTACATGTTGCTGTTTTTCTACATTTCCCAGAATGCCTGTTGACAGATGCAGGAAGTTGCACGTTTCAGTTGTACAGCCTCCCTGTGGGTGGAGGAAGCAATAAACACAGTGATAGGAACATGTTTCATTTACACTGTAGAAACTGTAAGAGCAATGTTAGCTAAAAACTCAAATGTGTCTTCTAGCTGCATTGCATTTTGGGGAATTGAGGCAGTTCCTGCATTGCCTTCTGGTCTATCTCTTGCATAAATTGGTCCTTATTATTCTCCTATAGTGTACTTTACCAAGGATTATTATCATCGCTCGCAAAGAAACATGACATCAAATGAGAAAAATGAATCTGACATCAAATATAACATCACTAACTTCTGCTTTATAATACAGGGTTTTTTTTCCCTTTAATAGAAGAACTATTGCTGAGCAGAGAGTCAGGATTTCCTCTGGTCATAAGAGGAGCCTAATTACTTGGGCTGCAAGAGCAGCAAGACCGGGTTGCGGTTTGAAGCTCCTTCAAGATCCTTGAGGGTAAAAAGAAATGCTGTTGGAATCTGCTCAGAAACCCCAAAATGCAAAGACATGCAAAAAAAGTCTGTTGGAAAAGCAAATGTTTGCAAGGCACCTTGTTATGATGAATCAAACCCCGGAGTCAGCAGTCTGAGAGCTCCATACAGATAGAAAAAAGACGGATGCAGCAGGATTTTGAGGTTGAGGGAAGATGATGGTCAGCGTTGACCATGTGGGTGGTTTTCCTTTTAAGTGTCTGTGTTTATGTTTGGGTTTGGTCTTTGATGAGGCGGCTCCATGTTCATGAGTCACTCACAGCTCACCCCTCTATCTCTTCCTGAATGCACCCTTCTCTCCTCGTCTTAGTCACTGAGTGCGGTTATTATCACATTTTAACCAGTATTAACCCCCGACTGAGTAACAAAGCGGCGGCTAGCATTCATGTCTAGACAAGGTTTTGTGTGAATGGGCGGAGGAAAATGGTTTTCAAACTGGTGTGTGATTATCAATAATTATGCAAAGGAATGGCACCGGTTTAGTCTTGATCAGGTCATTTTTTTATTGGTATTTAGTGGCAGTAATGTGCTAAGTTCATTTCTGGAAATCACCGAAGAGGAAGCATCGTTGACAACCGTTTGAGGTTTTTAAATAGTGTCCAAGAGATGAACGCACGTCCAGAACATCTCAGCAGTGGCTGGTAGAGCTAAGGAAAAACTCCCACATGCTTCTGTGTCAGTCTTTTCTAAACTGAATCTGCCTCTAACAGTGTTTTTTACACACACACACACGCTTAATGACAGTTTCAGTTGTACCAAAAAGTGAATGCATCAGCCTGGAAATGAACTTTTACTGCTTGATGCACTTTGCTTTAACGTAGTGTTACCTCGTGCCCCTGACTCTACAGGGAATTGGACTCAGCCATGGAGCGCCGCCTGGAGGAAATGGAGAGGAGGCTGAAGGAGCATGTGGACCGCCGCTTGGACGCCCTGGAGCAGAAGCTGGAAAAGGCCCTGCTGAGCGCCCTGCCACTGGCTGTGCTTAACCAGGGGGGTATGAGCAGTTCAGTAGGAGGGGGACCAGCTTCAGCTGGACCAACGGAGCACACGGCCCCAACGCCAGCAATGCACTGAGTTCAGAACCGCTAAGAGACTAACTTCATGGGTAACCTGGAGGCCTTACCCTCCCTGGTCCACCTCAGACCGGACCTCGGGTTCAAAGGGGAGGCAGATCAGGATGCAGGCACTAACAGAGACACAGATAATGACAAAAGGCTAAAATGAGGAAAAGTGGATGAAATTTAAACAACATTGACACAATAATCTGCTAAAATGTAAAATCTTGTTAAATCAGAAGTGTCCGAGTCTCAGCGTCTGTGATGGTTTCTGTTAATCTTTTATCTCTCGTGAAAAAGCAGGTGAACGAAGCACTGTTTTACAGCCGAAGCGAGTGTGACTGGACAGTAGGACCATCGCATCAGCTCCTGAAACATGAAGTAATAGCTTCAACTATGGAAACAATGAAGTTACAAATACAGAAATCAGAGAGAACATGTCCGGTGGCTGCACTGCATTCTGGGCAAGTTTAGCCCCATGAAAAGTATCAGGAAAAAAAGAGAAAAAGGCCATGTAATACAGAAAATAAGGTAAAATTAAGCACGGCCTTCTGGGAACCTTCAGTTACAACTCAACTGCAGTGACACACGAGAAAAAGCTTTAAATTACTGCAGTGATACGATCTCATCCAGGTTATCGTTGCCAGGTTTTAGTGTAATAACGATTTACAAGCAACACCAGCAGAAAACTAATTTATAGACAAAACAAATGTGCATGTAAACACTCACAATTTACACAATATGTCCTCTGAACAGTTGTCATTCACAGTGTGTGAACTGTAACTGTGCTGATCCGCTGCAGAGTGTTTCGGTTCATCAGGCCCGAATTGTCCGGTTCAGTTTGGTTTGAATCCATTACAGTAGTGTATGCAGACGGTGTACCGGTCCGAAATGTGTTTCAATATGGCACTGTAATGTTTTAAATGATGTACATGTCTGTAACATAAGGCTTACCTCCCAATGTAAACTGTAAAATGACTGTTTTGACCTGTGATGTGGACGGTTTTAATAACTGTACTGACGTAAATAGCAAATAAAAATTTATTTATGCACATGGATGTGCTTTTTTGCGGTTGTATAGTAACTATTTGTTCTATGTATTTTGCAGTTTTGCACATATATCAATGTGGAACAGAAATGACAAAATTCAGAACAGAAAGAGGAAAGAAGTAAAAATGAGACTGTTCCATGTTGAGAAAGGCACTGACATGTAAGAACCGATTGTCTCATTCTGCTGGACAGTGACACTTGAGTGGATAAGGTTCATCTGAATGAATGATGTGGGAATGCAAGGAAAAATAACACAAAAAAAACATATAGCAGAACAGACAAATTAGGAACAACTATGGTATCCATAACAAGCAGAATCCTTTGGCAGTCAATGTGGTGTCTTTGGCCACCAGTGCTGCATTTTCAAACTGAAACATATGAGTCAGAATATACTTTGTGTTAAGTGCTGACAATGCCGTTTATAACTATTCCATGTGTGCAACAATGGCGGATCGAAGCGGAAAAGTTACACAAGACTTTCCTGAAAGGGTAAAAACCAACTTGGCTGACATTTCCCTCCCACCAGGCCTTCCAGTAACATGGAATCATAACTGGGTCAGAAATGAACCATCAAGGTCACAGAAACCCCTCCCCCCTTCACTTGGAGAACCACGGCAGTATGCCTGGTCCTCTGCAGAACAGGGGGAATCCCGCTGCATGGGAGGGCCCGGTTCCCAAGGCATAAGAGAACCAGAGGGCAGGGTCGATGCCAGGGTGCTTTGAAGCAAACGACCCAACGGCTGCGGGCTCGGTCCTCAGACACAAAATGGGTCAGGGATTACATAAGATGGACGCCAAATCATAAAATGATGTGCGGTTGTTTTGTTAGGACATAAAATGAGTCAGCAGCAGAGGGTTCTGGACAGAAAACCTGCTCCGTCAATCAGGACAAAAACTGGGTCACTGGTTCCGCACGCATCCCTTCCCCCTGGGGTCCAAATGAAAGGAAAAACTCTGCCGTTAGATGTTGCCCATTCGCATTCCAAAAAATACAAAAAACGCCAAACCCGCTCTACCGTTTGACCTGACCGCTGTAAGTGTGCGCAGTCCTTTAGCCATGTCTGTGCTACAGTTGGACGACGAGCGGCGTAGCACCGCCAAGAAAAACGAGCTGCAAACGCTGGTCCCTGAACACTCTCCAAAGTCTCCACTTTACAGAGGACAAAGAGACACTAAACGTTTTGCAGAGACGATCTAGAGCAATTCTTTTTGTTGTCAATTTAAAAAGGTTTGAAAAATAATGACATTGATGATAAAAAATCTGCCAAGCATGTGTAATTTGAAGATTAATTTAGCTGCAATTTAGCTGCTTGTGAACACAAATTACTGATTAGAGAAAACGGTTAAAGTAATTCAAGGTTGAAATAATAATTGTTGGGGAAACAACCCTTCCAGAAAGTCCCTTCGGGTAATTGATCTGGAGCTTTTCGATCGTATCGTACTTCCTTGGCATAAGGAGTTTCCCGATTTCCAATATCCCCATTTTTGACCCCTTTCAGGGACTTCTCGTCCATGTTGGTCTAAAAGTTGAGACAAAGTTTTCCTTCTCTCTCTGGCTTTGGAAACATCTGTTGACTAAACTATCCCAAAACACTCTTTCTGGCTTTGGAAACATCTGTTGACTAAACAATCCCAAAACAAAATAAAATTTAAAAAAAGATTCATCTGAAGGAACAGACTGTAAACTGAGTGCTCAGATTTAGTGATTTGAAGGCTCTGACTGTACTTAAGTAGAGACAGAGTACCGTGGGAAATGCCAGTGTTTTATTTTGTTCATGAAAAATGTCTGGGGCTTTTATTTGTGAAATTCTCATGTAACCCTTTGGCCATGTCTCAGCCAGTTCCTATCCATGTCCCAACCCTGACCGCGTGATTTAATACATGTGATTTATGGAACTTGTTGATTGCAGCACGAAGATTTTAGATTGTCTGAGATAAAAATACAACTTGTGTGTTAGAATGTTTCCATTGTCGGTAACTGTCACAGTCTGGGAGCATCCGGAGCTGTGGTCGAACGCTAACACACAGGTTGTATCTTTACTTGCCGGAACAACAGTAGACGCTCGTTCAGCTCAGAAGCCCTGATAGGATCCGGTGACCTCCTGCTTGAAGCTGCACATCACTAACCTCACCGAGGTTCTGTCAACTGTGTCAAGTGTTGCATAAGATCCTCGGTCCGCTGGGCTTTCACACACACACACTGGGGCTGACTGATTGTGCCATTGCCGTGTTGAGCCCGACGTTTGACAAGACGTTTGAGGGATGAGGTTTTTTTTTCTAATCTTTCTCTCAGCCTTTTTGTTCGGCCACCGTGAGTCTCGGCTGCTGGGGTTCAGCTTCTTCTCTGCCATCTTTGATGGAGACACCGTTTATTCGTCTGCGGTGAAACATTCCAAAACTCATGGTTCACTTGTCGAGCTTCGTCTGGAGCGTGTAGAGTTAAAGGTGCTGTATGAGAGTCTTTCCTGTCCCTTCATAGCCAGCGTTAGCATTAACGGCCGTTTACCTACGGGTCTAGAGGAATGCGTACAGAATATTCAAAGTTTAACACAAAGCTGACAGTTATCATCTCAACGCTCTTAATAAAGACAAAACTTTTTAAAAATAATTTTATTTCCTTTTCTGAAAAAAATTGTCATCAAACACATGGAGACAAAAAAAAAAAACACTATTAAAAAATATTCCATTGAGAAACAAACACGACAAAACTAGGGGAAACCTGCAATAAGTGCTTTGTGGCAACAGATGGTGTTAGTAGAATACAACGGGTCTGTGGTGACGGGAAATAAACGGGATAAGAGGAAGAAAAAAATAAAACTGCTATGAGAAGAACGGCAACAGGGTTGAAGCTTCACTTCCCAGGGTAAACGAGGCCGGGCCTCTGAAGGTGTGTGTGTGTGTGTGTGTGTGTGTGTGCGTGTGTGAGCGTGATAGCGTGGAAGACAAGTAGTAGTAGTAGTAGTACTAATTATCACAAGTTCTTTAAACACAGTAGGTGTGCCCCCCCCGCCCCCCGGAGACACGTTCCCCCATTAGTCGCTTCGTTTTTCAAAGTGTTCGTGATTGGTTTGAAAAACGCTGAGAGCCAGCTCGAGATTGGTTGAGTGGGCGGGGTCGCTGAGCGCGTCGCGGGGGTCAAGGGTCGATCTCCTCGGGGACGATGTTGAGGATGACGTCCTCGTTGCCCCGCCGCACCACCGCTCGCAGCGTCTCGTCCCGCTTTATGGCGGCGCTGACGTCGCTGGCCGAGGTGACGCGCTCGCCGTTGATGCTGATGATGACGTCGCTCTCCTGCAGACCAGCTCTGGAGGAAAGGAAGAGGGAGGGTTCATATATAACACATACAGATACTACTACTACTAATACTACTGATACTACCAATACTACCACTACTGCTACCACTGCTACTAATGATAATAATATGGTGGTGTAGAAACCTCCATGAAATTGCACAAAGGCCAGCAGGTATAATACCCCAGCTGAAACTGTTCAAGAGGGGGAGTACACCCCGGACCCCACCCCAGTTTGCCAGCTACTTGTATACCATGGTAGGCAAATGTGGGATATGTGGCATTGTGTATTTTGATTCGGAAACCTTTCCTCAACATTTTACTTATTAACGTACTAAATCTTGAGGAAGCTGCAACCTTGTACATGTATTCAGTGACTTCCCAGTGTTCGGTTGGCTCTGTTCCAGCTGGACCCCATAGTCGTCTCTTTTTTGTCCTTTAAATCTCCCCCGGAGCTAATGGAAATGATGCCAGAGGGAGAGACCTGGATCCGCTCGGCGGTGACCCAAGCTGAGCTGGACAGTCCGGGCGGGAAACATTCACGATTCCGCCTTTCACAGCCAGGAGCAACTTTTAATACCCGATGTGAACTTTCCACATCCTGGAGTCAGAAAGTTCACATCTAATAAAACGTCTTTTTTTTAAGTGGGGACCGGACCCCCATCCCATAAACCCCACCAGACAACAAGAAAACAGGCGCAACCTACTATTTTCCCAGGTGGAACACTGCGGTGTGCTTCCAACAAGCTTTTCACTGTGAGTGTCTCAAAATTTTCCAGAGAGGGAAAAAAAAAAGAAAAAAAAAGGAGTGAATCTACAACCTAATAATACACACGTCTCTATCGGCTTCATTTCTGAACGTGAACTAAAATGAAAAATGTGGCACTTGTGCTTCGGCTGGCATGAAAATCAAACTCACTCCGGCTGCCCGATGAAGCCTCACACATCCTGCAACCTTTTAACCTGCCTGTGAAAAATCCAGCCTATGGATTTGACCCCGCTGGCAGCGAGCTCTACATTAATGTGGGAACAAGCAGTGGCGAGAGGGTGACTCACGCCTCAGCTGGAGTCCGGCTGATGACCTCGATGACGTACGCTCCGGAGGTGACGTCCGGGAAGTCCGACTGCCTCTCCTTCAGCTCCTTCGCCAGCCTGAGGTGGGGAGAGAGGAGCGAAAACACGAGTTTGTTCTCACCACACTCTGACTTTAATCAGACTTGAAGGCACTATTTACTTTGACTCATTTTAAACTCCGACATGTAGAGAACCTCTCTGATTATATACTCTAGTAAAAGTGTAGCTTTTGATGGAGCGTCTTGTTGCCCTGCATCATCCAGTCGACATGTGCTTCCTCACCCAGGTTCATGTTCAACTGGCTCCAGATCCACACAGACGGCTAAAACTAGAAAAAAACAAGACTTGACCCAAACCTAAACTTGAGATTTCCCTCCGTTTAAAATCACACACGCATCTACCAAGATTTAAACGCTATTAAAGGACCACACTGTTTTACTCTGTCCATATATTGGTAAATTAACAAGAAATCGAATAAAATTTATATTTATTCTAGAACAGTTTATTGATTAATTTCCGGCCTCCAGGGAGCCAGTGGATCCAGTTTATTTCAGTTTACAATGAAATCAATGTCAGGAAACTTTTAGAAAGGTCACTCGACACAGTGAACATTTAACAAAATTTAGTTTAAGCCAGATTTTCATTATTGTTGTCTTGTAATACGGACAGGAGGAGGGAGTACAAGCTCTAACAAGCTCTAACAACTGCTATTATAGGGTTGGATGCTAGGAAGCATTACAGCGATAAACCGTACCATCGTCCAGAAGGCAAACAAACATGACTACTATAAAAAAGGATAAAGTGTGGTGGCTGTCTTTTCATATTATTCTCTTATACTGCAGATACCAGGATTAGTGAGGAAAAAGCTATATGCTAGTTTATTAACTTAGGAGACATTTCTCTTTTCTGTCTTTTCTTTAAAAGCATACAAAAGCTGCACAGGAAGACAAAAGAAAATCAAAGGAGTTAAACCTTCTCTTTGCAGGACTTAATCTAAATTTTAAAATCTAAATTTTAAATTATTCACAAATTATAGTCTTAAACTTATCCCTTATGAGATTCTTAAAAATGAACTTTATGCTGAATATTGACTTTGAAAAGACATAAGAATTAATGTTCAACAGGCAGAAACCACAGAAAAGTTTTCAGAGGTGAAATCAAGAGAAGAACAATGTGAAATTGAGCATTAAAATGGTTTCTGTTCTCAAGCGTTACATCATCTTCAAGGTTTCCCCGAGTTTACCATTACGGTGTAGTAAAATCAACTGAAACAAACGGCCTCCTGGAGGGAGGGTAAAATCGTAAAGGTAATAGTCGGATCTGGAAAAATAGTCATTAGCAATTTAACGCACTGGCAGTTAATGGGTATAAACCCACCGGCATGGTTAAGTTTCATGTATTTGTTCTGGGGTTTCTGGGGGCGTTTCCCGCTCTGGCCGGCGCCTGAGGGCCAGCCTGGGTGTTACCCTGACCTGAGGCCACGGATCCGGCCTGAGGCCACGGATCCGACCCCGCTTGACTTACATTCCCGTTTGGACGGAGGCCTCTGGCAGCAGGCGCCTAAGGCTGCGTCACCTCTTCGAAACGATCGTTGCCCTTGTTAAGTATGAGAGTCTGGACGGAGAGACACCCGTTTTCTTTTAAGGGCTCAGAGGAGATTAGTCAGCCTGACTCTTCTCAGGTCTCTCACAGAAACGCAGACACTGATCCTGTTTTATCACCAGCACGTATACGAAAAAATGACGGTCAGCATAGACGGCCAGTGTTTTATTACGCTCAAGTGAATGAGCGAAACCTTAAAACCACCACATTCTGCCTGTTCTTCCCCCAAAGCTTCACAATAATTGCAAACCTCAACCACAGAAAGTTCAGTCAAACTAAACAAGTGTTGCGTCATCTGATGAAAATACAAAATGTTCATATTTTTAGGTGAGATGCTGCCGTTCTGTTTCATCTGCTCTTACTTTTGGCCAGGTGGATTCGTTCAATTCAAAACCCGAAGCCTGATGTAAGCAGAGACAGGGACTTACGTCGGCGTGAGACTCATCATCCTAACGCCAATGTATTTCTTCTTTGTGGACGTTTTACCTGGGGAACAAAGTGAAACATGGTGTTTGGTTAGATGACCCTGAATGTTTGCCTCATAGTTCATGTAAAACGCACGCACGCACGCACGCACGCACGCACGCACGCACGCACGCACGCACGCACGCACGCACGCACGCACGCACGCACGCACGCACGCACGCACGCACGCACGCACGCACGCACGCACGCACGCACGCACGCACGCACGCACGCACGCACGCACGCACGCACGCACGCACGCACGCACGCACGCACGCACGCACGCACGCACGCACGCACGCACGCACGCACGCACGCACGCACGCACGCACGCACGCACGCACGCACGCACGCACGCACGCACGCACGCACGCACGCACGCACGCACGCACGCACGCACGCACGCACGCACGCACGCACGCACGCACGCACGCACGCACGCACGCACGCACGCACGCACGCACGCACGCACGCACGCACGCACGCACGCACGCACGCACGCACGCACGCACGCACGCACGCACGCACGCACGCACGCACGCACGCACGCACGCACGCACGCACGCACGCACGCACGCACGCACGCACGCACGCACGCACGCACGCACGCACGCACGCACGCACGCACGCACGCACGCACGCACGCACGCACGCACGCACGCACGCACGCACGCACGCACGCACGCACGCACGCACGCACGCACGCACGCACGCACGCACGCACGCACGCACGCACGCACGCACGCACGCACGCACGCACGCACGCACGCACGCACGCACGCACGCACGCACGCACGCACGCACGCACGCACGCACGCACGCACGCACGCACGCACGCACGCACGCACGCACGCACGCACGCACGCACGCACGCACGCACGCACGCACGCACGCACGCACGCACGCACGCACGCACGCACGCACGCACGCACGCACGCACGCACGCACGCACGCACGCACGCACGCACGCACGCACGCACGCACGCACGCACGCACGCACGCACGCACGCACGCACGCACGCACGCACGCACGCACGCACGCACGCACGCACGCACGCACGCACGCACGCACGCACGCACGCACGCACGCACGCACGCACGCACGCACGCACGCACGCACGCACGCACGCACGCACGCACGCACGCACGCACGCACGCACGCACGCACGCACGCACGCACGCACGCACGCACGCACGCACGCACGCACGCACGCACGCACGCACGCACGCACGCACGCACGCACGCACGCACGCACGCACGCACGCACGCACGCACGCACGCACGCACGCACGCACGCACGCACGCACGCACGCACGCACGCACGCACGCACGCACGCACGCACGCACGCACGCACGCACGCACGCACGCACGCACGCACGCACGCACGCACGCAC
This sequence comes from Istiophorus platypterus, assembly GCA_016859345.1. Classification (NCBI taxonomy): domain Eukaryota; kingdom Metazoa; phylum Chordata; class Actinopteri; order Istiophoriformes; family Istiophoridae; genus Istiophorus; species Istiophorus platypterus. The sequence goes on from CM029119.1 coordinate 19,163,304, forward strand.
GCACGCACGCACGCACGCACGCACGCACGCACGCACGCACGCACGCACGCACGCACGCACGCACGCACGCACGCACGCACGCACGCACGCACGCACGCACGCACGCACGCACGCACGCACGCACGCACGCACGCACGCACGCACGCACGCACGCACGCACGCACGCACGCACGCACGCACGCACGCACGCACGCACGCACGCACGCACGCACGCACGCACGCACGCACGCACGCACGCACGCACGCACGCACGCACGCACGCACGCACGCACGCACGCACGCACGCACGCACGCACGCACGCACGCACGCACGCACGCACGCACGCACGCACGCACGCACGCACGCACGCACGCACGCACGCACGCACGCACGCACGCACGCACGCACGCACGCACGCACGCACGCACGCACGCACGCACGCACGCACGCACGCACGCACGCACGCACGCACGCACGCACGCACGCACGCACGCACGCACGCACGCACGCACGCACGCACGCACGCACGCACGCACGCACGCACGCACGCACGCACGCACGCACGCACGCACGCACGCACGCACGCACGCACGCACGCACGCACGCACGCACGCACGCACGCACGCACGCACGCACGCACGCACGCACGCACGCACGCACGCACGCACGCACGCACGCACGCACGCACGCACGCACGCACGCACGCACGCACGCACGCACGCACGCACGCACGCATGCACCGCACGCACGCACGCACGCACGCACGCACGCACGCACGCACGCACGCACGCACGCACGCACGCACGCACACACACACACACACACACACACGCACGCACACACACACACACACACACACACACACACTCATTAATTCGCCATTGCACCTTGAATGCCCCACGGTAAAAAGTCAGATTTCCGCACGAGGCTTATTTAACAGTGTTTCTGTCACGTTGTTCTCCGTTTGGTAACACGGCCGCGCTGAAAACAAACCGATAATCGCAGTCAGCTGCGGATGACGCTCGTCTGCCAACTGTTACCTAAACTCTTTTTTTTCTTCTTCTTTTTTTTACCTTTCCTAATAAGGACTTTATGGGCCTCTGCGTTTGTTAATATGAAATTACGTACGTTCCTGTTTTGCAACATGTGGACACGGTCCCAGTTTTAAGAAGCTCTGTGTCTGTTTCACCAACAGAGGAGACGTAACATTCAAATGTTCCTTCACTTACCAGGTTGACGAGTGGCCCTCCCGAGTTGCCGTACTGCCAGAGAACACATAACGAAAACAGAACGTAAGTGCAAAGAAAACTATCTTTTTTTTTAATGAATCACATTTTTTAAAGAAACCTGGGCATTTTGAGACATTGATCTGATCGATCTGATTGATAAAATATTTCTATTTGCAGATCAGTCAAGTGAAGCAGATTCAATAAGGCACCAGTGTAACAAAAAAATACCCACAATCCTTCTGTGCAACAGTAGCTTTAGGCCACCTCAGTTCTCCTGCTCAACCTTTGTCCTGATTTTGCCTTAATTCTTCTGTCTCACTGTCTGTCTCTCTGCAGATCTCACTGTCTGTCCATCTCGCTGTCTGTCTGTTACACTATTTGTCTGTCTCACTGTTCTGTCCGTCTCACTGTCCGTCTCGCTGTCTCTCTGTCCGTCTCGCTGTCTGTCCATCCCACTCTGTCTCACTGTTCTGTCCGTCCACTCACGTTGATGATGGCGTCGGTCTGGATGTAGTCCATGTCGGAGTTGCGGAGGCCCAGCTCCTTGCCCCCTCTCTGGGTGGTGCTGACGATGCCGGTGGTGACGGTGTTCTGCAGGGAGAACGGGCTGCCGATGGCGACCACGAACTCGCCGGGTCGCAGGTCCGCCGACCGGCCGAGCAGCAGCACCGGCAGCTTCATCTGAAGAAGAGGGAGACAGACGGACAGAGAGAGAGAGAGACTGTTGAAGAGGGAAGCAGTTTGAGACACATCCATCATCAAACAGTTCAAGACAGTGGCCGAAGACACTGACAGGAAAAAGTTAACAGACAGTTTAATTCTACATACAAAGTTATACCTGTTTTCTCTCTGTTACCTGTAACTTTTAGCTGACGAGCATTTTTCCTCTTAAAGGCCGACATGCTAGTTTTGCTGCAGAATACCACTCTGTGCTGTTTGATTTATGAAATGAATAAGTAACAAATAAAAAGGTAAAGCAAATTGAATATAAACTGTATTTTAACTGGTCCAGTTAACTTATTTCTATTTTCAATAATAATAATAATAATTTTTTTACATCTAAATTTGGTGTAGAAAACAGAATCAAAGAAACACAGCTGAGGGAAAACCAGAATGGTTAAGGGATAGTTGCCGGGACACGCACATACACACACCAACTCGCACACATTCACAGTTAACCACACAGGGGTAAACACGTGTTTGTTGGTCTGAGCCGCTGGACAGACGTGGATTTCCTGCGAGGGCTTCTCCTCGTCCACAGCCCGGACCCTGAACTGTAGCCCCCCCGACAGCAGCTCGGTTCAGCTCCGGTTCACCTGCTTCATTCATGACGACTACGAGAATCCTCACAAAAGCCACTTGAAGGGAGCTAACACGTTACCAGAAGGAAGGTATGCTAACTATAGCAACCGAACTGATTACAAGACAAAGTTTTATACAACATAACTTTAACAAAAAATGAAAAACCGATAAAAACAAAGATGACTCGTCATCATCCGTCTTTGACTCTCTGGCTCCGGCTTCATAAAAGTCAAAGCCAGGAACCGGCCTGGACATGCAGGAGCATAAAGTGTGATCTGTGTTTAACGGGACCTGGGATTACTGATGCAGCAGAATGCTTTTAACGATCCAGGTCCCGGGCTCTTCATCTAGTGCTCATAAAGCTCCGAATCGGGCCGCTGGGGTTCCCTGGGGGAATAGGAGGCTATGAACCTCAGCCAGGGACCCTCATCATCATCATCATCATCATCATCTCTCTAACTTTCCTCATTTTCTGCCATAGCTTTCTGGTAGCTGCATTAAAAGAAAAAAAATCACCCACAAAACACGTCAATACAAACCGGGACACTGTTCCCAGCTATACTTTTCTCATCTTTTCCCATCATATCAACGAACATGTGGTCAGTTGGCGTTCGCCTCAGGACTTTCTCTGCCAGACTGTCTACATGTAAATGTCCAAAAAAAGAAAGAGTGAAAACACAGCCAAATACAGAAAAGGAAAAAAATAATCAGACCCATGTGCTGTTGATCAGAGTGATTGGGATTTTTGTGGTCTGCATCTCCAGGATGGGAAAAAGAGGCTAAATCAGGTCCAGGGCCAGTGTGTCGGACGCGCTCGGGCTCGCCCCGCAGCCCCGCTGCTGCCCCGCAGCACCACAGCCCCGCAGCCCGCAGCCCCGCAGCCCGCAGCCCCGCCCCGCCTCCGATTAACCGACTCACGGGGTCTTCGACTTTTCCTTCCTCGTCGCTGCGGGTTTTCCGCAGCACGGTCGGGTGATGTCGAAGCAGAGCGGGACTGTCTGCTGTTCCCGACACACGGTGAAAAGCTTAACGATAGAAGCGATAAACCGTTTCTATGTCATTTTATTACTTCCCCAACTCGCTCGACGTCCGACTGCAGGCTACCGCTTCACACACACACACACACACACACTCGAAGCGCGCGTCTAAAGTGTTTTGAGATTGAAGCTTTTTGCTGAATTTAGCTTTTTGATGTAATTAGCTGTATTTTAATAAGATGAGTTGAGCTCTGGCTCATCGGATCCACAGGCTGAAGACCCGCAGGCCTCGGACTAGACCGACAACCGCACCGAGTCCCGGGCCTCTCAGCCTTAGTGCTCGGTTCTACAGACCGTGGACAGATTTTTTATGGAGGCAGTTTAAGGGGAAAAGGGGGTTTTTTGGTCCACGGGGGCTTTTTCCGCTGCAGCAGCGGCCCTCTGATCTCGGCACCGACGGGCCCTTTCCAGCTCTTTCCGGTACGTGGACGGCGTTGAGGCGCTTGGGCCCCGGCGCCAGCGGCGGCGGCGCCAGCCCTCGGCCGGTGCGCGCTTCCCGGCTGGCCGACCCTCCGTGAACCGCGCGCTGGCGCGCCGCGTCTCACCCGCTAACCTACTTCGGCCCCGGATGTGACGCGGGACAGAAAACCTGAGCCGTGCGGAGAGCGCGACGCCGGGACCCGGCCTCCATCAGCGCCGCGCTCCGCCGAGCCGCCGTGTGTGTGCGTGTGTGTTGTTTTCCTGCTGATGACAGACACGTGTGTTGCCCATTTCCCTGCGAGAAGTAAGTGACCCACTTTTGACCGGGGGGAGGGGGGGGGGGGGGGCAAGGTGAGGAGGAGAGAGAGGGAACGAATGACACGTGCGACGAGGCAGAGAATTAGACGACGACGCACATAGAAACAGACGCAGGCACCTGTGACGGATGTGTGTGTGTGTGTGAGTGTGAGTGAGTGTGAGTGTGTGTGTGTGTGTGTGAGTGTGAGTGAGTGAGTGAGTGTGTGTGTGAGTGTGTGTGAGTGTGTGTGAGTGTGTGTGAGTGAGTGAGTGTGTGTGTGAGTGTGTGTGTGTGTGTGTGAGTGTGTGTGTGTGTGTGTGTGTGTGTGTGTGTGTGTGTGGTGGTGGTGTGTGTGTGTGTGTGTGTGTGTGTGTGTGAGTGAGTGAGTGTGTGTGTGTGTGTGTGTGTGTGTGTGAGTGTGAGTGAGTGTGTGGTGTGTGTGTGTGTGTGAGTGAGTGAGTGAGTGAGTGTGTGTGTTTGTGTGTGTGTGTGAGTGTGAGTGTGTGTGTGTGTGAGTGTGTGTGTGTGTGTGTGTGTGTGTGTGTGTGTGTGTGTGTGCGCGCGCGCTGTGCCTCCGCGCAGCCGCAGACAGCCAATCAGGACGTTTTTTCGACTTCTGATTCTGACGTGCAGGGAGAGTCCGAAACCGCGGCAGCGCCCAACACATCTGCACCCGCGGATGTCGACGCGTGTGTGTGTGTGTGTGTGTGTGCAGGTGTGTGTGTTTGAGAGAGAGAAAGTGTGTGTCCCGCGGCCCGGATGAGTCAGGGCGTACGACAAAGCGAAATAAGATCTGGAGCCTGGAGCTGAAAGTTCCAGATGAACGTTCACATTCACCGCAGCCTCAGTAAAAGCAGAGTGTTACTGAAAAATACTCATTTATTTTGAAAGAAAACATCCATTCAAACCCAAGCAAATATGAATTCATTATTTCTGTTTTACTTTATTTGTGATGATTTTTTTATAGATTTACTGAACATCACCATTTTCTATATATCTGTTCATTTTCCCGTCAACAAACTGTCATGTTTTAACTCAGCTCTCAGTGGATCTGTACTGTGATAAAAGATTAAACTATAATCATGTTATATGAAATTATTTTTGACGTGATATACATTGCCATTGGAATAAATATTCATGTTAATATTAATCATTGAATTTAGTATGCCACACCTACCAGACTGCATTATTTGTGACTGATTGTTTGTTTTCATTGATTCACACTGAATATGATCTTATTCGTTCAACATTTTCTTTAGATTGCGTTTTTCCTTTTCGCTGCAGATAAAGTTTTTTGGGATTGTGACTCAGCTTGTTACCTGTCTTTTGTCCTTTGGTTTGTACTAAAATAAATTTAAATAAACCACCTGCTTGGAATCTGAAAGTTTTAATTTATTTCCTAGATAAAATAATAGAGCAATTATGTAATAAATCTCAATGGGAAATTGCACAAGTTATTCTAATGAGGTCAAACCACCACCAACTCCCCCCTAAACCAAGTGTACACACACATAAACAACACGAGCCACGGTTATGAATGGACTCATTCAGCTGCTCTAATCAGAGCTCTACTCCATCAGTTGAAAAATAAAGCTGCTCTGTTCGCCTGCACTGAGCCACAGCAACACAACTGACAACACGGATCATCTGCAGCCCCCGTCCGACACGTGGGCCCTGGGGGGGGCTTTCCTGCTCCATCATTTCCGGGATGACGACACCTTGTTTGGGGTGAGATTACAAAGCTGGGGGGAGGTGGGGGCTGTGTCCAAAGACAACCATGACAAGGACAAAGCGGCAGTTTTGTCCCTCCCTCGTCTCCTTCTCTTTATCTTCGTCTCCTTTTCATTATCTCTCACTGCTTCATCTACCTTCCCTCTTACTGCTGTTTCTCTCACGTAGCAAAAATGACATGTTTGGGGGTTTTAGTGTCTCTTACAATGAAATCAATTCGAGAACTGTGAGTCTATTCTTACACTGCCCCTCATAGTACCTAGTTATGTAGTGGAGATGAATATATTTTCCCATTTATGGCTAAAAGCATCTGATTTTCAAGTGTTTCTGGAAAACTGACAGATGCAGGATGCAGGTACCCACCTCCCATGATATAGAGGTCTGACCCTGAGTTCAAAGCTGCTATAATCAATATCTTATATCATCAATAGACTAAATGACTATGTTCGACTTCGAAGGCGGCGTTCGTAGTTATGAAATCACAGACATTTCACGTCCTGCAACTGTCGGGTTCGGCCTCGGCTCTCATCAACCCGGTTTTCCCGGCAGATGTGGACAGATTCATCAGACAGACGGGCTCTGTGAAAACCTGCCATGACGGAGCATCAGAGGCAGGTCGGGTTTTTTCAGGAGCTGGCAAAGACCAAACCACAGCTTAAATATGTGACTTATTTTTCATCAGGTGGACACAAACAATGCGAATGTTGCTCTGTCTGCTGTAGGTGTGTTGTGTGTAGAGTTCTTGTATTAGTAAGTTGCCCTTTCTTATGTTACTTGTTTTTTTTTGTTTTTTTTGTTCACATATCTTTTGTGTGCATTGGGGTTTTTTCTTGTTTTGGGGCGAGCGTGTGCCACTCCAACCCCCCAGGAGTGACAGGCCCTTTTTACACCACAGACAGTTCGACACGTACAACTGGAAAACAACAAGCGCAGACCATAAAACAAATGATGGCTGGATTCCTTTTCTCTTTCTCTGTGTCATCCATGGTGCTGGCTCATGACCTACCAGGACACTTTAATAGAATGGAACCATCTTTAATGTTATTACGGACGCCTATGCTTTCCCTCACTGACAGGTAACAATGTCATTTATCCTATTAAACAGATCCGATATATTTACAGTCCAACACTTGATGCATGACGTGCATAAAAAAAACCCACAAAACTCCCAGAAGACATGAAAATTAATCTTTTCCTTGTGTTCCCTTGTTTTCGTCTCCCTCCCTGTCCTTCTTTCTTGCTCTTCTTTCTCTCTCTCTCATTCTCTTTCTGTCCTCCATTCGGGGCCAGAGCCTCTCAGTCATCTGGCTAAACAAACACGGCGGAGATTTGCCAATGCTCTGAGGAATTCACTGAGGGGACAACGCCAGGGACCTGAAAGATAACACCAGGAAATTCTCTCTCCGCGCAAGCAGTAGTCAATTACAAGGAAATGTGATTAGCACTAGATATTCATCTCCTCCCTGTATCTATATTTAATCTATAAGGATCTCTTGCACTCAATTTGGAAGACCATAACCCCCTTGCATCATTAGTCCGGCTCTTATTAGACTCGCAGGGCTGGAGGTGCCTGCAGTGCCAGTGGCGTTGCAGCTTTAGTAAACAGTGCTGTCAGCAGGAGGGGCATGGATCAGACGCTGCCGTTGGTCTACAGCCGTCCTGGCACGACTAAATCCCCTGAGCTGATCAGATCGGCTACGGGCGGGCCTCACCGAAAGCTGCTGGCGGATGTGCGTCATGGAAAACGGTCGACGCCAGAATCGGGACGGAATCCCGCCACGGGGGCATCGGTGGATGGGAGGGAGGCTCAAAACAACGCCCTAAGAGCTCCTGTCTGCACAGGAACGGGTGCATGAACTGGTGGTGAAGTAGTGACTGAAGCACAATCGTATATTAAAAAAAAAAGATAAAAAATAAAGTAAATAAATAAATGTGGATAGATTGATGGATGAATGGATATTGTTTTTAGATCCTTTTTATGCCAAAGTTGCAGGTAGAAAATCAAAACAATGAGCTGAAAGAGGCTATAAAGTGTCACAGAGCTGAGATGAAGTTGGGCGATAATTGTCTGTAGATTCATCTCTTATGCCTACACACACACACACACACACACACACACACACACACACACACACACACACACACACACACACACACACACACACACACACACACTTTGCTTTGTGATCCAATTGAAATATTTATCCCTGGTCCTTTAATAAGTCAAGGACAACAGCCGAGTCCAATATCCACACCTCTGTGCCATGCTTGCGAGTTAGTGGACTTCACAATAGGTCATGAAAGTCCACATTGCCGAGGGCCACAAAACTCCAAAACCCCATTTTCATCCTCTCTCTCTCTGGAGGACGGAGGCCCGGCTCTAGCCAACTATTTCTGACTGGTGGCCCGCAACGGCGCTCGTGTTTCAAGAGCTCATAATTTTTGTGGTTTGTTTCCTCATGAGCTCTGAAGAAAAATAAGTAAATAATTTTTATTTATTTATTTATTTATTTTTTAAATCTCACCGAAGCCCAAACAGCTTCTTGCAATCGCGTGATGGAAATTAGGTCTCTCCAATCAATCACATCAAATCAGTCATGGCTCATGTTTGACATCAGATTCGACTACCGTCCAGCAGACTCATCCAAGGATCACAAGGAGACAGCCTGAGCTATGTCAGGATCGCAGTCCTTGTTGCAAAGAAACAAAAGAGAAGCCTGAAGAGTTTTGCAGTGACGAGGGGGAAAGAATGAGTATTCGGTGCAGATGAAGGCTGGTGATAAACCCCCCCAAAAAACCCTGCTTTCATAAAGCCTACTCTCATGGCTGCAGAGCAGAGCCTTATCTACCCCGGACGTGCCGCTACACGTCTGGCTGCTCCACCTTAAAAGTGGTTTAACATTGACCTGCACTGTGTACACACATGTAAAGGTGACAGAGGTGATTTCAGGGGGGAAACAAAGGCGTTTCGGGGCAGTTTGTCCTGCTGCCAGTGAGAAGCTTATTTAAAACTGCCTCCACTGACCTACTGTCTCTAATTAAGACAGTCGCCACCATCGGAGTCGTGACTTGTTGACTGGAAAACCGAACAACAGTGATTCAACACTCACATTCACAGTTTTGCACGCACACATTTTTTTGTGCCATGGACAATTAAAACAGATGCTTCAGCTGCACTCATTTCTGCTTTTTAATTCTGAACTGGTGGTTTAGATTGTGTTCCTCAGTCCGGGTGTTTACAACCTGTCCAAAGCTCTGAGCTGATCTGTTGCTGCGTGACTGCACCAGAGCAATTCTGCAGTGCAGTCAACCTGTTGAGCTAAACATCAGCAGGAATGAAAACTATTAAAACTACTAAACTGGGACGCTGGTCGAAAAACAAGCAGACGTTACTTGCGAGCTGCTGTTATCTGCCGTCAACCTCACGGAGGTTGACGTGCTCATCTCATCAGAGCAGATGGAAAAAAAGGACTAAAACCATCACACAGCAGACACAAGTTTGTGCCTGGTAATTGCTTGTTTTATCTTATTCTAGATAGGTTTTGATTCGAAAGCTCTGCTTCTTTATTCTCTTTCGTTAAATTTGGGGAAAACATTAGATCTCAAACTCCCCAGAGCAGATGTGAACATGCTTCACTGCAATTAAACATCCTGACATTTTCTTCTTCCAGATTTTACCGAAGAATATGCACAGCGTTCTCATTTAAGTGCCTGACCTTGCACAGGCTGCGGCGGCTCTGACTGCACAGCGTCCATATAAATATGAGACAAACTGACATTTTTATGCGAAAAAAAAATTGTTTTTCCATTATCCAGATTTCGTGGAAAACCCAATTTCCTGAACTGAACTCGGTCATTCAACCGACCGAAAAACAAAATACTGTGAGAACATGAAAAAAAACCCAAAATTAACCCGCATGAGAACATCCCCTCTGTTTCCTGACCTGCTCCACTTTCCTGAGTTCTGATATTATTTTGCTTGGGCACCTCGCCTCAAACATCCTCTCAGCCAAAATTCAAACCAGGCTTTTTTTTGTTTAGAAAATCCTGAGCAAAAAAAACTTTCTCCAGAAAGGAATAAAATACCTGAACTTACCAGTTTGTTTTGGAAAACTTAAAAAAAAAAAAAAAAAGGGGGAAGTGAGACAGAAAAACAAAAGAAGAGAAAAAACAAGTTATCTGTCTGGGAGGAAAAATTAAAAGGAGAAAGGGGCATGAATATCATTCTACTTAATTATATGTATTTTCTTAATATCAGTAATATTCTTAATATAATACCCCAGAATTTCATAGAATCCAAGTATTAAATAAGCAAAGACATTCAACCCTTCCGGTGGCCTTTTAACGGCCGAGTTCCTCTGCACATGCTCCAGTTCCACTACAGGGAAAACTTCTTCAGGCTTTGAAGAAGCAACGGAAAACATTAGGAGGAAACGATCATCTAGTGTGAACATTAAAAAATCAAGCCCCCCCCCACACATACACCCCCTCTGCTCACCGGCGCATCGATCTTGATCAGGGCGATGTCGGCCTTCTCGTCCACGTCCTTGATCTTCGCGTCGAACGTGGCTCCGCTCTTCAGCTCCACCTGGAGGAAGAGGGGGAAACATCGCCCTGATCAGAGGCAGTCCGGCCACCGTCGCCCCTAACGAGCTGCCGCCTCAGGGGACGTTCTTCGCCACGCATCAGTCATGTGATGAACGCAGAGCAAGAGTTCATCGGCACTTTCGATATATCAGTAATTTCAGAACAAGTGACAAAAACACCGTGTTGGAATAACAAATTATAAAATAATAGCCAGCAAATTGGGATATTGTGAGTATGTTTCTTCCCATGTACGCCCCCTACAGCTGCGCTCTACCTCACCTTACCTTTACTCTATGCTTATTGGCCACGACGTGGGCGTTGGTGACGATGAGTCCGTCCTCTGACACGACGAACCCAGAGCCGCTGGCCACTGCCATCTCCCGCTTAGAAAATATCAGCCTGAGCACAAAGAGGGGGGCCGGGAACACATCTCAGTAGGAGGACACCCGTCATGGACATGTCTGCTTATTCAACCCAGTCATGTAAATGAATGCTAAACACATACACATTGCTTCTCAAAGTAACTTCACTAAACAACAAGTGGAAAAATTTGACTGCAACCTATGTCATGATCACATCATGTACAGTAACTCTGACTGTAATTACTAGTAACCCAGTGGGAAAAGCTGTTCATTTCAACGCCCTAGTTTTAATTCCAACTGTACGTCAGGAATTTACAGAGGCCTTAACAAACCCCTGCTACAAATGGCTAAAAAGTCATCGACGCTGGCAGTTACATAAAATTAAACCCTGTATCGTGTCTTATTCAGTTGATTTTAGCTAATTCAAGGCGTAAAGTCACATTGGTACACATATGTAACATGATAAAAGTTGATCATTTAGGTTGTTTATGTGGTGTGATGACTAGCACACAGCAGATGGGAACCATCTCGGCCTAAACAGTTATAAGTCGGAAAAGCCCTGTTCTTCTATTCTTCTGATTCTGCCCCTGTAATGTGAATGAAGCATTGTCTGTTAGTGTGTGTGTGTGTGTGTGTGTGTGTGTGTGTGTGTGTGTGTGCAGGTAGTTGATTCAGGTAGTTTTTCTTACTTGCGGTAGAGCTCGATATGAACAACGGCAGGTGCGATCTTCTCCACCACGTCAGCGATGAAGTTGTACTTGTAACGAAGGCTGTCTGGGTTCTGCTGACCTGGGGGGGGGCACACTGTCAATGAAGTGTATCTTAGACACACTAACAAACACACGTACTGTAAATGTTAAAGCGTAGGTACTGAGACCGTATAAAGTTTAAGGGGTCACGAACTGTCGATCGTCGGCCGTAATCTCTCAGATCGAACTGCGGTCGACTTTGCCAGACCACAGTGACAGAGAGCAGAAGTGTGGGCCTGTGTTGCCACGAAACATCGTTGTCTTTATGCACCATGACGTGCCCGAGTTATCCCGAGTCCCATCATCTGAGGCTCAATGTAGCTGCTGTGTTAAACTAAATCCAGATGTGGAGCGAAGTATATGAACTGTAGGTCTGAGAGCAGCTGTGGAAGATCGGCTGCTCCCAACGATGCTTATAAAACAAAGGAAATGACTCAGAGATTAAAAATATATGGGGAGACGGTGGGAAAGGGGGGGGGGGGTGTTAGGATGGGTTTTTTTGACAAAACAGTCCACATAACCCCCCCCTCCCTTTTTTTTTGGTTTCCTTCCAAAGGGGCAACATCTGTCACGGATGCGGATCTTTCTTTCTTCATCTCACTGCTCGTTTCGTAAGTGAGGGGCCCCTCCCAGTCCGACCCGCTGGAACTAGTTAGGAGAAACTTTTGCCGCATCTGTGCGTGTAGACGTCAACAAATATGTTTTCATCAGAGCAGAGTGGTTTGAGGGCAGCACGAGGGCGTTAGGGCACCGGCAAACAAAGCCATGCTTGTTTAGGATGAAAGCTTTGGCCAGTCACTAGAAACCAGGGCTGATTCAGAGATGAATAAACATATGTACAGTTTATGTGCAAAGTTTGCTCCATGGTGTATAACACACGTGGCTGTTTAAGAAAAACCTTGGTAGTTGTCTAGGGGAACACACTGGTGGGAATTACATGCACCAAAACACCAAGTCCTGTCGTTGTGATGTCTGCCATCATAGCTTAAGTCCGTATTGAAGGTATGAAATATTACCCTGATGCTTCCTGGGGCAGAGAAATGTTTTATTTACTGGAATCTTGGTGCCATTAGGGAACCAAAGACAAACTGTTAAGTTGAGAAAAACTGATCCGAACTCGTTGACTGTGTGTGGCCTTTGGACCACCGGGACCGCTCCTGTAGTTGCCTCAACCCCCTTGTGGCTGGCAGCTCACCTCAAAAGCCTGCACCACAAAAATCAGCGATGACCCAAGGACGAGGAAACAGGAACATTTCAACCACAGGAACTCTTACATCTATTTTTTTAGGCATTTCTTATGTTCAGCATGCAGACATAAGGTTTTGTTTTTTACTTTTGATGAACTGGTTGATCCAGCTCCAGTTTTCACCTGCACTACACGATCCACCCCTCAGTTCCCCTGGACCCCGTCTCCAGCCCTCGTCTCCAGCCCCTGTCCCACCAGATGTCCCCCCGTGCTTTCCCTCCTTTTTCTTATCACCTGATCGCCCAACCCATCCACACACCTGCTCCCACTTCTTATCAGCCTGTCATGGTCACCGGAGTTCAGCCCACCTGCCGCCTGTTCCCCGATCAGCATCGCTCTACAGGTACCGGTTGTGCCCGCTACCTTCGTCTAGTTCCCTGATGTCTGTACCTGCTGTTCACCCATCTGCCCCGTCTGCCTCTGCTTTTCCTGCGGTTTAATCATCGAGGTTTCCTTCACCGCAGTTACCTGCCTGCGTGTCTCCACTTGGTCCCTCATTGCTGAGAACCACCACTGTGACAGCTGCCTTTTGTCTGTGTGAGAGCTCATGTAGCTCAGGAAGCTGCTCGGCTGGTTCAGAAGCAGGTTTTCATCCTTTTTTGTTGTAATTTAAAGTCTAAAAAAGAAGGTTACATGTTCTTGTGAGATTTTTAATCTCTGGACAAGGTTCAGCATTACAACATTTATTTTTCAGTGACGTGTGTATTTATTTTAACCGTTCTGTCACTCATCAGTTAAATAAATTGTCAGGGACAAAATCATCTAGTGTTACTCTGTAAATCCGAATGACTATGCTCACAATATGTAAGCTATATTTTGGAAAATGTTCAACAGCGATTCTAAGTTTGCAAAGTTTCTGCTAAAAAATACCAAATCACTGATATGGTGTTTTAAGTATGACCTGGAGCATTAATTTTTCTTTACTGAGACAGAGACAGTGCTAGTAAAGACATGTCTCTATGTGTGTCCTCAGGTCTGAAAACGTAACCTCATCTGAGCTGATTCCATACATCTCATCCGTCTTCAGATCTTATCGCAGATGAGCCCTTGAGCTTGTTCACCTCACCTGCAAATATCTGCTGAAAGGATAAAAGCTGTAAAAACCACGACAGCTCACCTCTTGATTCACCGTCATCCGTCCATCACCAGTCAAGCCTTATACTGACGCTGCTATGTGTCTGTGGGGATGACTGACTTGCTGACTGACTGACTGACTGACTGACTGACTGACTGACTGACTGACTTGCTCACTGACTTGCTGACTGATTGACTGACTGGCTAGCTATTTAAGTAGCTGACACTGTATCTTGATGACACCAATATGTCCAGATAAATGAGATGTAAATAGTTTAAATTAATTCAATCGTTAACCATCATTATGTTGCGATAAGTTTCTAACAATACATTTTAAAAAGCTTTAATCAAATGACTGAACTGTTCTACAGTCTTAAAAATTTAATCTTCAAATTTCATTGCTTTTAAATGGCATTTAGTTTAGTTAAAAGTTCTTGAATGGCTTCTTGTGTTTTTAACAACTTTGCCCTATTTTAATTAAGTGGAAAAAAGATTTGGCAGGAAAATGTCTTCAGATGTACAGTATCAAAAAAAAGAAAAAAAGACCATTCTGGTATAAAAAAAAATATTTCAAACACTGAAACCCTGGTAGTTACCACTGCAGCTAATTAAATCATACAATAAAGTATAGTAATCCCTTCATAACATAGAAGAATAAAAAGGATGCCACCTTTATTTTAGCATCTAAGGGCTCACACTGGTCGTAGTTCTAATTTACACAATACAGTCGGAAAAATAACGATAAATCTGAAACAAACAAATTTATCACGGTTGTTTGATTTCTTTTATTGTAAGATGTTGTTGAGCTTAGTCTTGTGCGCAATCTCTAGACAAGAAGCAAAAAAAAAGAAAAGGTATCAGAAGCTTGAGCTACATCAGCTCTCACACAGACGATAATCTGATTTAAATCAGAATCATGATAATAAACATAAAGTCTCTGTACATTATATTTATCACCTTAGTTTACTTTAGCATTTTACATCGAAAGCGTTTCAAGGCCAACCAAACTATGTGCCACAGATCATCAAATTATATTAAATACAACCTAAAGCTGATAATCACTCGTTAATTGTAACTATTCAGTGAGGTGATTCAACTCCTCAGTCTCAGAATATATTACGGCAGGTAATGGATCCTGGTTAGTCAAGTTTCAGCTCTCAGTGTTTAAACTAATAAAGCTCAAGGGAAAGTTAAGTCCAGCTCACATGAACCGAGTCTAAGCCTCTGCTACGAACTGGGGACTTTTTCCCTCCGAGGACTTCCTCCAGCGCTGTAGTCTGGAGCAGCTGTCGGTCGTGAAAGTTCCCTTCAGCCTCAGCTGCACCTGACCGTCTCGGAAGCCACCGATGTGTCTACGTGTGTGTGTTTGGCTGCGGGATTAGTGGGGGTGCCGGCTGCTGCAGCTTTAAAGTGAGCCGGGTGGAGACAGGTCAGGCGAACAAAAGAAACAGCCCGACCTTGAGCTCGCTGAAGGTGCCGGTGACAGCGCAGCGTATGTTGAGGCCATAAAAGGTCAAACTTACGCCGAATCAGCAAATAAAGTTGCAGCGGGTACATTTGGATGACCACTGCACGGATGTAAGTGTCCTTGAATGCACCGGCGAGAAGAGTTCACAATCTTTTCACATCAACACACAATGTGTATTAGTCCATATTTTTCTTAAAGTCAAAACCCAAGGAAAAGAGCCAACGACCATGACCTGATCCTCCTAACAAGTACGCGTGTTTATCCAAGCCCTGATAAAGCGTCGTAGAACTATATTATTGTCCAAAAATTATTGAAAACCCATCAGTCACAGACACACACTGTGGCCCCGGGCAACAGGTTCCTTGATTAATTGCGAACCCGCACAGTGCAGTTTATTTTGACTCGGTCCCGCACACACCATCCTACTGTAGGATCTGCTCACTAGAGAAAATGAAAACAGTCCCCGACAGATTCACTGTTTCCTCCTGTTTGAGTAACATCTCAGTGTTTGTGAGCAGGTTTTAAAGATCTGTGTCTTCAGTAGGAACCATTGGTCATGCGGTAAGTGTCACAAATCTGGGTTTTTAAGTTCTACAGATAAAAATTGCAAATTAGTTTTTTTCTTTTAAATGCAAAACATTCATCTCCTGGGTGCTGCTTAAACATGTTGCAAAAACCAAATGATACCCAAGTTCTGCGCTTTATGAGAAATGTCATTAGGAGCTGGACAAAACTGAAGTGGGAAAAATTCCTCCAGTTCCTGAAAGAATTGAGTCACAAGTCGTGGATACAGGCCTGGATACAGCGTCAACAAGAGTTTTGTTGACGCTGTATCCAGGCCTGTCAATCACACAAACAGTTCCGAGTCTGCACAGGAAGCAGAAACAATAAAAGAAAAAAAGAAGAAAAAGGAACCAACAAAAAAAGAAAAAAATTGATTCCTTCAAATCTGGGTTAAACGAGTGTTTGACCTAGATCTGTGTGTGTTTAGGAAGTTACACAATTGACCGAGGAGCTCCAAGAGATGATTCACTACAGAAGACACAGTGTGTTTCTGTGACACTGACATCTTCCAGGTTTTTTCCTCAGCTCAAGAATTTCAATCTCTGAGAGACAAGTGACTTAATTAAAAAGATCAAAGATGGGAGGAGAGGAAATTAGAAAGGAGGAGGGGAGGGAGTAGGAGAAGAGAGAGGGAAGGAGATGGGGATGTGGATGTGGATGCGGAATGAGAGAAGATAGACAGAAATTGAGAGAAAAGGATGGAAGGAGGAGAGGAGGGAAGAATAGATGAACGGGGAGAGGTGAAACAGAGGTAAGACCCTATTCCTTTATCCCTCTCCAATTAACAGATCAAAGATTGGAGGAGAAATAGTCCAAACGAGGAGAAAAAGACAGGAAATACGAGGAGAAGAGAAAGATGGAAAGAGGGGAGGACAATATGGGAGGAAGAGAAGAGTGGAGGAGAAGAGAGAGACCAGGCGAAAGCAGAGGAGACCTAACCCCTTCTCCTTTTCATCTTTCCATTCCAGGAGAGATGATCAGTGATGGGACGAAGGAAGAGGAGATGAGGAGGAGATGAGGCCGAGGGAGAGGAAGACAAGGAAGACGAGGATGAAGACAAAGAAGGAGAAGAAAGAAAGACGAGGTAAGGGGAGAAATAAGGGCGGTGGGGGGGTGGCTCCGACCTTGGTGAACTCCACCAAGACTCTGAATCAAACTGCTCTCTGGTGTGTTCACAGCTGCAGCTTCCCTGTGTGTGTGTATTCACTCCTTAATATGCTTTCATTACTCTCTCTCTCTCTCTCTCTTTCATTACTCTCACACATACTCACACCCAGACAGACAGACAGACAGAAACACACACACACATACACACACTGACTCACAGGGGAACGCTGTTTGTTTTTGCAGCACAGGGCAGGCACTCAGGACATCCTGGCCAAATTTCAAGACATTATGACCTTGCCTTGTTAGGATTACACGGAGTGTGTGTGTGTGTGTGTGTGAGGGAGAGAGAGAGTGGGAGAGAGAGAGAGAGGGAGAAAGAGGTGGAAAACAACCCAGTTTTCAGAGTTTGGTGCAGTGAGAGGCACCAATGCAAAATCTGACCGATCAGCAAATGCAGCGATGCCAGAGAAAGAGACAGAGGGTACGAGGAAGGGCAGACGTGTCACGAGAAAGCAGACGGCTGCTCATCATTTCATCAATGCCAGATGCTGTTAACTGATGCTGTAGCTTGTCAGAGAATTAAAATGTCCTATAACATGATCCGAGACTGCGAAGAAAGGTGTTAAAATCGGGTTTGAACCTGCTGTTGTGATGCTGTCAATGCCACTGCCTCATGCATGCAGGAAAGCAAACTGTGTGTCGCCCATGTGTCGCCCTACAGCGCCACCCACGGGTGCACAGGGAAGGACGAGAGCACGACTGAACAAGGTGGCGATACCCTCGCCCTGTCCGAGGTCTGCTGACATCCTGAAGTCAGGCTGTAGCAACAAATCATCAAAAATCTGCTGCACTCAACAGATGATACCTGCAGCCGCTGCATGCAAAAAGACTGGAGCTGAAACTATAGGCCAGAAAATTAAATAATAATTCTGGCACTTCATTTAGTCAGTGTTTAAAAAATAGAAACTCAAAACGTTCCCTGGTTCCATCTGTTCTACAAGTGAACATCTGCAGCCCTACCAGCAGCCTAACAGAAGAACTCTGATTAATGCTGAGGATGTTGGCTGAGTTCAGCAGGACAGAGAAAATGCAGGGTTTCGCTCCATGAATGTGTCAGATGAGATGATTGAAAATTCCTTTCTGTGGAAGACTTGAGGAGGTTCTGGGTCGGGAATGGGGGGGGGGGCAGTCTGCTGCTGAGGTCATCCAAGTTCACCACACACATTACTGAAATATTTCTGTCTTATCAAACTTCTGGGGCACTTTCAGGCCGACTTGCAGAGTCCTGCACTCATTTCACTTTTCCTGTTTATTTTTTGAGATACAATCTCTTTCTTTCTCTCTCTCTCACACACACACGTACACATGCACACGCACACGCACACGCACGGCTCTCACCTTTCCCGCAGGTGCCTCTCTGGATGAAAATCACCGGTGGCTGCTGCAGCTTCGTCGCCCGGTTGCTGACGCGCTTCAACTCGCAGATGTTCCGGTACGAGACGCCGTCGCTGCCGCACACCGGCTCGGAGCTGGTGCAGACGCACACGCCGGCCCTGCCCCTCCGCCTGACGGTGGAGGACACCTCCACGCCGTCGGTCACCACGCACTCCATGCCCTCGGCGCACTCGCGGTCCCCGGTGCCGCCGCACTGCTCGCCTTCGCCGGACGCGCACACGGGGCAGCAGTCGCAGCGGTCCAGCACGTCGCCGGCCAGGCAGTCCGCGGGGATCGGGGCGCACTGGGACTTGTCGCACTTCTCCGGGCAGCCGATGGCGAAGCGCTTGGCTATACGCGCCCCGGCCGCCAGACAAGAGGAGGCAAGCAGGGCCATTACGCACAGGGCAAACCGGAGACGCATGACGGGCAGTCCGAGAGAAACTCAGAGAAGAGCCGGGACCTGGACTTGTTCCTGGTGAGGCGGCGTTGGAGGTCACGGCTGCGTTACCGGCGGGACACTGATGCAGTGTGGGGCTGCCCTGGTTTATAAAAGCTGCAGGATAAACACAGCAGACGATTGGTGGGCGTGTGTGACGTCTGTCGGAGGAAGGGGTGTGTGTGTGTGTCGGTGTGGGGGGGGGGGGGGTGGATGAAGTTGTGTGTATGTGTTTAAAGTTGTGTATGTTGGAAAGTAACTGCAGTTATTCAAGTGCTGTAGCTTGATGTAATTTTGAGGCACAAATCATATGATCAACTTATAAAGTATTTTAAAACGTCTATGAGTTACTAAATGCTGCTTACAAAAAGTCATCAGCGATAACAATCCCCTACACACACACCCTGAAGGGGGCATTCTGCATAATGAGATCTTTTACTCTGCTACTTGAAATACACTTAAGATTTAGGTTTAGAATTTTGAGAGTACAATAATATAATATTGTAATAGACTATTTTTCTATTGTGGTATTGCTTTTTCCACTTGATTAAAAGATCTGATTCCATATTCCATCACTGATATACTTACCAAGGGATAAAAGAGCTGAATTCACCCTAGACCAGAGCCCTTTAATGCATATGAACCTCAGTCTGGTCTTAATGATTACAGGTTTTCAGCCTGGGCCGAACTGAGTCCCCTCCGCCCTGCTTTGACCCCTTAAATTCCCCCATTAAGATGTCCCAGAGTTAGATGAAATATGACGGTAACATAGACTATCAGTTCACTTTGTCATCAACCTGCACCTCTTGGCTTCCACACATGAAACTGACGGTTACTGTACGCTGAGTTGAAACTCGAAAACACATAAACGTGCCTGAGCTGGTAAAGCCCCTGTTGTTTCTTTAACAAAAGTGAGGATGAACATCTGTCTTCTCTCAGATCTCCTCACGCTCGGCCATGAGGCTGCAAATTATGGGATGTTTCGACACAACAGAAACATCTGAGCCGCTGCTCACATGTGTGTGTTTCACTGTGTTTGTGTGTAACAGCACAACTGTCCCGTGTTTACCTCCTAATGTCAGTCAAACACGTACAGTATCTCTGAAAGTTTGCTATTACACATTTAATTTAATGCTCCAAATGAATACCATAAATGGTGGCCACATTTACTGTGTAAAGCGGCATTTTATTTATTTCAGGTTTCAAAGAGAAGCTTCTTCCTTCTGTTTCAATGTTTTACGTTGGCAGGAAAATAAATACATGAACCCTTTGAAATAACCTACATTTATGTATAAATTTGTCTTAAAATATGCTCAGATCTTCATCTGAGTTACAGTTACAAACAAAACACGATCTATTCTAACCAATAAAAGAGAAATCGTTGTGATGTTCTTTTACCATATAGTCACAGTGTAAGTTGGGAAAAAGTATGTGGACCCTTCGGCTAATGACATCAGAGGCATGAGTTAGAGCTAGTTTAACTTATTTAAAAATAATCATTAGAAGCATCTGCTGATGTGAAACAGGCCTCGCAAAAAAGATCGTACAAGGGTTAGTATCAAGAATTATCGATTTACATGAAGCTGAGAGGGTTTACGGAGTCGTCTCAGACAGTTTAAATGTTCATCCATCCACTGTCAGACAAACTGTCTGTGAATGGAGAGGGCTTAGCTCTGTGGCTACTCTCCCTGTTAGTTGGCGTCAAGCTAAGATGACCCGAAATGATCATGCGGTAAAAAGAAAACAACCCCAGAGTAACAGCTAAAGGCTTAAAGGAATTACTGGAGCTGGTCAACATCTCTATTCATGAGTCTACCGTCAGCAAACAATGGTGCGTGGCAGCATAGAGCCTGGTGTCCATGGCAGGTCACCACAGAGGTAGCCGCTGCCCTTGAAAAAAAGAAACGTCACCGCATGCCTGAGGTTTGCCAAAGTTCACCATGACACTCCACAACACTGCTGGGACAACGTTCTGTGGACCGATGGATCTAAGGTTGAATTGTCTGGGAGGAACACACAGCAACACATATGCCGTGAAAAGGTACTGCATAGCAACATGGAAACATCCCTCCGTTGGTGAACTACGATGGAGGGAGCGTCAGGATTGGGGAGCTGCTTTTCTGACTCTGAGCCTGGACAGGTCACCATCATCCAGGGAGGATGAGTTCCCAGGTTCATAAAGGTATCAGACAGGATAATGTCAGGGGGCGGTCACCAGCTGAAGATCAGGGGAAGTCTGCTGATGCAGCAGGACAATGACCCTAAACATGGAAGTAAATCTGCTACAGAATGACTCCAAACAAAGAAAATTCATAAGGTGTGAAATAGAGTGGACCAGTAACCCAACAGAGACACTGCGGAACGAGCTCATACCAGACAAGAATAAGAACATGGCTGAGCTGAAGCAGTTCTGTCAGGTAAAATGGTCCAAAAATCCTCCTGATCCACAGCTACCAGAAGATCTGAGGTCGTCGTTGCCAACAGGACGTTCGACCAGTTATTAAATCCAAAGTTCAGTTTGTTTTTCCACCAGCGCTTTGATTGTTTAATGGGTGTGTTCAATAAAGACACAAACAATTGGTGGATTATTATCTTAAGCCCACTGTGTTTGTCTATACTTGTAACTTAGATGAGGAACTGATCACTTTTATGACCAAATGATACAGAAAAGCAGGTTATTCCAAAGGCTTCACATACTTTTTTGCTACTGTGGATCAAGCCTTGGAGTCAGAATTGAACAGACAAGACTAAAAACAGTTTTTGTTACATTAAAATCACTCACTTTGTCTTATTTGTGGAAATCTGTGTCTCCTTTGGCTCTTATTCCTCTGGTTTGTATGTCGCTGCCTTTAATCCAGACCCACACAAGGCACAATGGAGCACACACAGACAAACAGACACAGACACAGACACACAGACACACAGACACACAGACACACACACACACAGACACACACACACACACACACACACACACACACACCCTTCGGGGATCAGGCCCTGGGTGGGTCTCCGGGTTTCCTCGGCATCCGTCTGCATTGGGAACTGTGAAAACCCTGCAGCCGCTGGAGCTGTCTGACCAAAACACAACAGCAGCAGCTGCTCTGTGGTGAGTCGAGCCGGACGGGAAGGAAACGGGCCCAGCCGAGGCCTTGGGGGGGGGGGTGATTGTTAGTAATCATGTGTAAATATTTACCAACATTTGTTTTGTGTGTGTGTGTGTGTGTGTGTGGGGGGGGGGGGCTGTAGAGCAGATCCTTAGTAATCATGTGTAAATATTTACCAACATTCTGCCATTATTGTCATTAGTAATTAAATGCACCAAAGAGCTAGAATTATAAAATGAAGACGTTTAGGTCATAGCTGGATGACCGGACGCTCCAGATTCATTTTACCCTAAAATACTGAAGTGCTGGACCCAACAAGCAATACAATATCAATATAATGATATAGATATGATGTATAATGATATATAATGATATAGATATTCTTAAAATCTCACACCCAGTCTTGAGCAACAGCGCCGGGTTTTCAACCGTGCCAAAAAACTCTTTCCCATGTCATGAGAAAGAAAGAAGTGCCTGTCTTACTCGTGTTCTTTTTGCTCAAAAACATGCAATGACCAAAAATGATGAATAATCACTTTCATGTGACAAAGTCGTCTAGGAAGCCATAGTCATAGGAATTATAACTCTGTCATATAGTCGTAAAATCAGCGTAGGGAGGAGGTCAGTCTTTTAATTGTTTCTCAACCCAGACTTATTCTTTCCTTATGAGATTTATTGTAGAAATAAATAAATAAATAAATAAAGTGGTGGGATGACTTTT
Organism: Istiophorus platypterus; assembly: GCA_016859345.1. NCBI lineage: Eukaryota > Metazoa > Chordata > Actinopteri > Istiophoriformes > Istiophoridae > Istiophorus > Istiophorus platypterus. Next base: position 19,186,159 of record CM029119.1, read on the forward strand.
GTTTTGATACACAACACTGTGCTCTTTGTTCAAGCCAAGAGTGAGATCCAAAGAAAATATTAATAATGCTGGAGACGTTCTTGCTCATTCGTGAACATGAAATGTAAGATTCAGTCCAAGTCAAACACTTTTTGCAGGCCTCAGCACTATCACGACATATGGGGATTTCAATAAAAAGCATAAAGTACATGATTTAAAACAAGCTCAAAACGTCTCCACAGCAGGGAGACAAATGACGTGGTCGTCAACTCTGTGGCCTGAAGAGTTCCAGCATCTCTGATGACATAATAATCATACAATGTCACATGTGATGTCAAAGAAAACCCTCACCCTGAAGCGCCAGGGGCTCGGAACAATCGATAGTCATCTGAAACAGCATCATCCCGCCAGCGATGTGACGTCCCTCCTCGGCATGAAAGGGACTGAGGTGGTGGTGACGGTGGAATTTGAGACTCGTGGACGACCTTTCAGCTCAGTTTAAGTGAAATCACTAGTTTGTGTTTGAGAATCTGAACCCTTATTTAGAGACCTGTGAACACTGCTGTGTTTTTAATAGAGGCAGAAACAACAACTCAGCATTATCCAGTTGAAAAGTTTAGTTAAATCTTAAGCGAATATTGAACGAACGGTAATTTTTAAAAAATTTAACAATATCAATAATCAGGTGCTAGATGACAATCTCGTTCATGCAATTCTGCAGGGTGTTTACACATGTTCACAACAATTTGAAAGATATTTGCATAACTTTTAATTGTAAGTGGAAAATTTCCGATAGAACTGTGAATTTTATAAAGAAATTATGGAACAGCGATGTTTTAGGAATTAAAATTCTAGATATGGTAAGTAAAGAGCTAGAATTCGTTGAAAAACTGCAGATGATATTATACTATCCACTTTTAGTATCACCTACAAATGTTTAAAGGAAGCAGACAACAGAAAGCCAAAGAGTGAGCTTAACAAACACAAGGAGAAAAACAAGAACACAAGAACACGTGTCAAATAACATATATCATAAAAAGATGAAATGTTGACATAGAAAATGGGCAGCAATGCTCGTCCTACTCTGAGTGTTCATGAAAGACACGTCCCAAAAACTGGTTGAACTCTTCAGTCACTGCATTGAACTGTCTGGAAAAATCAATAGTTGCAACACCAGGGCTCAGTGCCTGGGTGTCAGTGGGAATGTAGGCAGGCAGGCAGGCAGGCAGGCAGGCAGGCAGGCAGGCAGGCAGGCAGGCAGGCAGGCAGGCAGGCAGGCAGGCAGGCAGGCAGGCAGGAAGCAGCAGTGCAGAGTTAATGAGTCGGAAATACAGTTAGACTGAAGGACGTCGGAGGTGGACAGACACAGGAACAGAGGAAGGCGTCACTAGGATACTTTTAGTTTTACAGTGGCATGAAAAGTATGTGAAGCCTTTGGAATAACCTGCTTTTCTGTATCATTTGGTCATAAAAGTGATCAGTTCCTCATCTAAGTTACAAGTATAGACAAACACAGTGGGCTTAAGATAATAATCCACCAATTGTTTGTGTCTTTATTGAACACACCCATTAAACAATCAAAGCGCTGGTGGAAAAACAAACTGAACTTTGGATTTAATAACTGGTCGAACGTCCTGTTGGCAACGACGACCTCAGATCTTCTGGTAGCTGTGGATCAGGAGGATTTTTGGACCATTTTACCTGACAGAACTGCTTCAGCTCAGCCATGTTCTTATTCTTGTCTGGTATGAGCTCGTTCCGCAGTGTCTCTGTTGGGTTACTGGTCCACTCTATTTCACACCTTATGAATTTTCTTTGTTTGGAGTCATTCTGTAGCAGATTTACTTCCATGTTTAGGGTCATTGTCCTGCTGCATCAGCAGACTTCCCCTGATCTTCAGCTGGTGACCGCCCCCTGACATTATCCTGTCTGATACCTTTATGAACCTGGGAACTCATCCTCCCTGGATGATGGTGACCTGTCCAGGCTCAGAGTCAGAAAAGCAGCTCCCCAATCCTGACGCTCCCTCCATCGTAGTTCACCAACGGAGGGATGTTTCCATGTTGCTATGCAGTACCTTTTCACGGCATATGTGTTGCTGTGTGTTCCTCCCAGACAATTCAACCTTAGATCCATCGGTCCACAGAACGTTGTCCCAGCAGTGTTGTGGAGTGTCATGGTGAACTTTGGCAAACCTCAGGCATGCGGTGACGTTTCTTTTTTTCAAGGGCAGCGGCTACCTCTGTGGTGACCTGCCATGGACACCAGGCTCTATGCTGCCACGCACCATTGTTTGCTGACGGTAGACTCATGAATAGAGATGTTGACCAGCTCCAGTAATTCCTTTAAGCCTTTAGCTGTTACTCTGGGGTTGTTTTCTTTTTACCGCATGATCATTTCGGGTCATCTTAGCTTGACGCCAACTAACAGGGAGAGTAGCCACAGAGCTAAGCCCTCTCCATTCATAGTATTATACAGGTATTTCCAAAGGGTTGAGTAACTTTTTCTTGCCACTGTCTCTCCTTATGTGAGCAAAGAGTTTATTTTTAGTTTAGGAAAATAAGAACATGGGGCTTTCAAGTGTGTTTCATACTGGTCAGTCAAACACCTGGTAAAGGTTTGTTGCAGGGAGCAGGGAGGTCCCCAGTGAGGCTTTTACTCCCTCAGTCCAATTTAATAAATATCCTGTCAGATGGTTTGATGACTCTGTATCCTCAGGGCAGTTGAGCTGGTCCTGTTGTATCTCATCAGTCTGAGGGAAGATGTGATGCAGGGAGGACTTTCATCCATCTTTCTGTCTCTTTGTTTGTGTGTATTGCTGTTGCCACCCTCATCGCCATAGAGATGTACTCGGGAGACTCTAAGAGAGATGATCTCAGGCCTCACCGACAGAATAAATGAGATGATGTGTATGTGAACTATACCGTAGTTTTTCAGTGTGCTCAGGATTCTTTTACAGGGGTTCCAGGGCCTTTGACGCGATTCAAATGGTCTCTGGAGAATGCCAGTGGTCGCTGAGGAAGGCACAAGGGTCTATGCAGGCCCAATAAGGCTTTTACAGTGATCCAGTGGTCTTTAAAGGCCAAATAAGGTTTTCATAGTGATCCAGTGGTCTTTGAAGGGGTCCACGGGTACTCAAAGGTGTTCCAAAAATCCTATACAGAGTTCTCGGGGTCTTTGATGAAGTTACAATGAGCCTTTAATTGATTCTGCTGCTCATTAAAGGTTTTCTAAGAAATTCAAGAAGTTTTTCAAGGGGTTTCAGGCACTCCGGAGTTCCATGTATCCTTGCAGGGGCTGATGATTGAAGGGACCTGTTGGTTCTTGAAGGGGTTCAAGGGCTCCTGAGGGAGCTTTATGGATCCTTGAAAAAATTGCAATGATAACTGAATGTGGTTTTCCAGTGATCTTTGAAGTTGTCCACAGGTCCTTGACTAGGTTATAGGGATCTTTAAATGGTTTTCAGTGGTCCTTGAGAGGGTTAACTGATCTTTATTGGGGTTCCAGTTGTCACTGGCATTCAAATGGTCATTTAAGGCATTATGGTGACCAGTGAAGGGCCTCTGTGGGAATATGAATGGGTACTTTTGGCCAATGAAGTAATTCAAAAGGTCTTCAAAGAATTTGAGGGATGCTGAATGGGGTTTCAGTGATCCTTTAATTAGATGCAGTGATCCTGAAGGGTTTCCTTTGGCCTTTGGAATGTTTCAAATTGCCCTTTAATTTGGTCAGTGGGTCGTGGAAGAGTTCTAAAGATCCTTGAGTGTTTTCCGGTGACCCCCAAAAGGGCTCCAGTAGTCACTCAAGGCCTTCCAGGAGACTATGAAGGGGTACTGCTGGCCACTGAAGTGTTCAAAGAGGTTTTGAAACCTTGAAGAGGTTTCAGTGGTGCCTGATGGATTCCAGTGGCCACTTTAATGTGTTGAAATGCTCTTGAAGAAGTTCCAAAAAGCCTTGAATGTGTTTCAGTTCTCCACAAAGTGTTATATGTCCACAAAGGAGTTCCAGGGATCCTTGAAGATGTTCAACTGGCCTCTGAAGAACTTTGATTGGCTATTGAAGGACTTCAGTGGGTCTTGAAATATTCCTGTGCTCCCCTCAGAGAGTTTATATGACCAGTGAAGGGGTTGCCCAACAACATAAGGAACATCTTAACAGGCACTGGCCTTCCCCAGTGTGTATGTGGTGTAATGTTTTCTAAAATATGATGCAGCACTGTTATATTATCATAAATACACTGGGGAAATAATGTGATCTTCTCGTCACGCACTAACTGTTAGAGGTTTAATTCCCCGTCTCTGTGTTGTAACTGCTGATTAGAGAAAGATTGGCTGCTTGAAACAAAACTGTTCCACTTGGTTTAATTCAATTATGTGTATTCCTTAACATTACAGCACTCTGCATTTTGTAATATCTTTGTATTCAGGACCTACAGGGAGGAGAGTAACACAACAAACCAAGTGACTTTTCACCCAATTATCCAGTTTTCCATGTCATTATTTTGCATTTATTTGATGATATTTACAATGAATGATGTTTCCGTGTTGTTTTTATATTAATTTCATATTTAACAGTTATAAGAAGTTGTCTCAAAGCGCATGTCTATTTTAACGTCTGCCACAACGATGTCTTAGTTTTAATGAGCAAATTAGAGGTTTCCAGTTCTTTTCTGTAATGCGATGCTTTTAAAAACATCAGACTGAAAGTTTATTCATGACCCTGAAAAATGATCTCACTACAAGTCTATTTAGTACTATTATATTAAATACTTATGTATTAAATATTCCAATGTCATGGATTTGTAAAAAAAATTTTTTTTCCCTTGACCACTTCTCGACCGTGATGGCTTCAAAGACTGAGACTGAAAGATTATTCTTAATCTTGGAAACATGATTTTTAAAATATTGTGAGTCATGCATGTTAAAAAATTCAGAATGAACTTAAAACAGATATAAAATGAGCAAAAAGCTCCAGTCGTAGCAGCTATTTCCTCTGCCTGCCGCTACCCGGCTCCAGACTCAGTTGGACAGCCTATCATTCCCATTTATAAAACGAAGACCATTAAACACTCTGCTCTGCCTTTCCTGGAAACCCAGAAAGAGAGAGCGAGAAAGAGAGAGAGAGAGAGAGAGAGAGAGAGAGAGTGTGAGTGCGTATGCGTGTGTGTGAAACATCAATCTAATTCCACCCAAGCTGAGTCAGTGAGCAGTAATGTTTTGATTCATGCATGTGCGTGTCCAAGTTGGAAGGAGCAAGAGTGAAAAAGACAAAAGAGAGAATAACAAAGCGAGAGCTGGCATGTGTTCGAGTGCAGCTGTACAGATTGTGCTTGTGTATACATCTGAGTGTGTTTGTACATGTGTGTTGGTCTCTTAGATAACTGGGAAACCTCCTCTCATCCCTCTGAATAGTACAGTGAAGGATCCACGTCAGAGGAGCCGCTGCATCGTGCAGGTGGATTCAGAAGTTGGCTTCAAGTGAGTGATCACAAAAGAAACCTGAACCAAACCAAACCAAACCAAACCAAAAAACCATCAGGTCTCTGATATTTTCCAGATCAGACAGTGAAATCGGGACAAATCTAGACAAATGTAGAGACAACTGTGGTTTCAAAATGTTGGTCCTCAGCAGCAGACATTCTCCTGATGAGGCCTCTTGGGCTGAACCAGCTGAATGTCAGGCAAGTTACGAAAGCTATGACTGGTGTATGAATCAATGTAACATCTCTCTCTGCAAAGTCAAACAAATGATGCATTGTCAAATGTGTGGTAACCCCATTTTTTCTGGACTCTTCTGGGTCCATTGGGTCTGTTGGGGTTCAGGTCCGTGTGGTAGAGATTTTTCAGGTGCCTGGAAGATGTCTGCTGAGTTGGAGGTACATCGATGTTTGTTTGAGTGTAAGGATTAAAAAAAAATATGAGAAGATGCACCTCGGGTTGCCAGATTTTTGTAGTGCACTAATGTTGGAGCTCTTATGAGCAAATAAAGCAGCTTTCAGTTTGATGTAGAGGGTGTTGGACTGAATTTACTGCATTGTGGCTCCACAGCAGGACCTCATGTTTCGCTCTTACGTCCTCACTGGCGGCCTCACGGCTCGTCCTTAAATCCTCAAAGGCAGCACGGGTTGGTTTCCGTCTCTCTCTCTCTCTCACTTCAGGAACAAATAGTCCTTTCCTCTAAATTCTATTAGCAGGGGTGTATTAAAAACATGGAGCAATGCCCTGCTGAAATTTTGCGCCTATGTCGCCTCCACCAGCCCTGACCTGAGATCAGGGCGATTTAACTAGGAGACTTGACCCAAGTTCATTCTCATTCGCCTCGATGGAAAAAGAGCTTCTCTTTCCGAGACAAGGTTCATCACAATCCAGGGCTGCCTCCTTCGATGGCTGATAACGAAGACGAAATACATCATAACATATAAACAAATACCCTGTTTGACAATTAGTGCTTTAGTCCCAGGAACTCGATAGGTTATTAAAGTTTGAGTGAAACACTGATGATCCTAGGCCGTCAAAGAGTGCTACAGCTTTATGGGGGGGCTTGAAAGAACCATAGCCCCGGAACTAAAGTGAGTCCCTGATAGAACTTTGATGCATCAAAAAAAAACTTGTCAAGTTTTATCATTTACTTGCAGAATATTCAGAAATGACTTAAATAGTTGTATCACTAATAAGTCACTGAGTTTATGAAGTGAACACAATGAACTCTGTCGACCTCTGAGAAACTCCATCTGACCGAGGACAGATGGAGCACGTCCGGTGAAAGTGTCCACAGTTTGTTTTCTAGCCGTCAGAAGCAGCTGAGTCGGCGTCTTTCGTTGACAATCTTGTATCCAAACTTAATCTGGGGGAGTTTTCGTGATCCACAGGGGCTGGACGACCAAAAGCAAAGAGCCACTCGCTCCAAAAGAGCCACTCTGCAGTTTTGACTAGAGGTCGGTCTCTGGCCGAGCCGAGCCCGAACTGAACCTCGGTTATGTTAACCTTTGAACATATGTGGCCTTGAAACAATCTAAACATCGTTTCAGAAAATGACTCCAGCTTTTAAAAAGCAGCATGGACTTGTCATGGAACATGAAAAAGTCACAGTCAGTTTGAGAATCAGTCTTGTCAGGAGTCATTGGCTCATAAAACGGGAAATAAAACTTAATTTTTAAGTATTTGTTAATACGGCTTTTACAGCGGAAAAAGTCTGATGTTTAATAGTAGAATTCGGCTGGATGACATGAGGTCAGCGTGTCCTTTCCAAAATACACTTTACTCATGGTTTCAATTTGCTTGAATTATTTCACACCTCAGATATTCTGTATTTCAACAGAAAAATAAAAGCTGCCATAGGAATTGATTTTCCAAAAACTGTAAATCAATTTGGAAATGAATCACAATGTGTCTAAAAAACCCCCCAAAAAACATAAAAAACAGACTTAACGTTAACTAACAAAAATGCAAATGACATGTTTGCTGGACATAAAAGTGAAGATTAGTTTCCTCCAGGAAACATTTTCCAAATGGAAGAAATAGCTGAGATGTATGTGACTGAAAGTGAATTCTTTCTGTGTGAGCGATGAACTTCAGTACGACGTGGCAGCTTTTTAAAAAAGAGAAGCTCTCTGTCTTTACCTCTGGCGAACGCTTGCTGCCGATGTTTTCCATCACTGTAACATTTTCTTATTATCGAACTCCACCGTGGCTGCTGTAAACATCTGGACAGGACGTCACTGCCCGTACTTTTGGCGAGCTCCTCTCAGGAATAAATAATTGAGAGCCATTTAGGGGAGTCTCCCTTTGGCGGCCCACATAAACGAATCCTGATTTGGAAATATTTGGTGGATACTGTCACCGATGTGACTGTAACAGCTGGAGAAGAACAGATGTTACATAATGAGGTGAAAGCAGTATTTAGACATATGCATCCCAGTTACACACATGCACACAATTGCATCTTAACACAGGTTTGGTGCCTTTACATAAATTACTCCCACAATCATCACAATTACACACATGTGCAGTCATAAATAACATTTATATTTCCCCTTTTATGTGACACTGAATGTCTTCCCTTCTATCGTGTTCTTATATACCATTTTTTGGGGGCCGGTGGTGGTTTGTTTGTGCATATTTTATCTTTAATGCCGATGGTTATGTTTTGTGTGCCTTGCCTTTGTATTGACTGGCAACCATGTTTTCAAAGCTACAGTATCACCAGTGCTAACAAAGGGTTCTGATGGTATGAATAAACGAAACATGTGCACCCTGGGCAAGGTTTCAAATGACGTGCATTGTTCTTACAAAGTCACGTTGTCACACATGTTTCCAAAATTAATAGAGTAAAATTCTGGGAGAATTTTTTTTTTGTGAAATGTCATCATTTACTCCAGTTCTTTTGAGGCCAACTTACCTCTTTTTCGGGGGCAGCTTCTGAGTTGTGTATCACAGCTGTTACTAAAAACAATGACAAAAAATGACAGCTCTGTTCAACTTATGTTATCTTGGGCTTCATAGATACAAACTCTATAAGAAGCTGCAAATAATTCAAACCTTGTTCTGCTCTGTGTTGCTGTCCAATGGGGATGTGCACTGAGGGCTCTGGCTCCACCTCAGGTTCCACCTCAGTGACGTTCATCGTGTGGGATGTGACTGCAGCCCGTTTCAGTGCCATGGGACCGTCCTCCAGAAATCATTACCTAATGATCAATACCCGGCTCAGAGGAACTTATTTGGAGAGCCTGGGCCTGATGAGACAACAGCGTGGATGGAGACTTCCCCTGACCACGAATGAGGCCAAACAGCCTGAAAGGAGGGAAATATGTGAGGAGATTCACAACACTGGAAACGATGACGGCTTGTGGACAGATGCTCACTGGGGCCATTTTTTTAAATTGGATGGCCATAGTGAGACCAGCGTTGGAAAAGCGAACATCCATGACTGACTGACTGACTGATGTCGCACCATTGGCCAGCTGAATGCCGTAGTCACACCACTGGTCGGCCGGCCAAATGTTGGAGTTTCCCTATTAGCCATTGCTCTTTCAAATGAACTGGCACAAACCGTTTTCAAAGCATCATTAAGGGGCCATTTGTAGAAAGTGTTCCCAACTTAGCACCTTTGTTGCAAGATTTATAGACTTTTCAGGTGCATTGACTTTTTTTGATGATAAATCTTTTTGGACAAATTTTTGCTTCTTTCTGTAGAAGTCACCAGTATTACCTTGTGTGTTTGATTTCAGGCTCTCTCCCCAAACAAACCTCTCTTATGCTTCTCATTTAACTGACCTAACAGCAGCTGACACAAATGTGAATGAGCTTGAACTGCCTGATCGTTTTACAGGTGAATAAAGCTGAAATCACAGCATAGCCGTTGTCTTTAACTTATGTTTCTGGTGATTCTGTCAGACGTGGCTATAAAATCAGAATTTTAGCAGCAGAACAGCAGCTTTGAAACAGCTTTGGAATGACTGCAAGTTAACATGTTGTCTTAATGGGCCAGGTTTCAGTCACTGTTTAAAAGTTGTTCCATTGTCTGAAACCATAAACAGAAAAACGTGTAAATGGGAACTACTTTTATTGGGAATTCAGTTGTTGATATTTTAAGTACTATTTACCAATAATATTCATGCACTTTTACTTGCAGAACTTGTAGTATTTTATATTGCAACATTGCTTTAACTTAATGAAAGGATCTAAATACTTTCTCCACAATTGTGCTGCTAGGAATAAATACTAGGGAACCAAATGAAATGTCCAAGTTTCAGTAAGAAGTAACAGGCTTGGGGCTGAGAGCAAAAATATTAAAGCCAGATGGTATTGAGATATTGACTAACACATTGTTGTTGTTTTATTGTCTTTTTGTAGGTTTTGTTGAAAAAAATATAAAGTCAGCCAGACTTTTAATTTCCCTGCTTTGTGTTACTTTCCTCCTTAAAACATAAAAATCGGAAATCCAAAACATTTCCAGTGTGAACTCGGCCTATACGTCACCGCTGCTCGCCAACTACTTGCAAAGAGACACCTGAATTCGGTTAAAGTTCTTTTCAAATTTCTTTTAATAAATAGAGCACATGGTCTTAGAATCAAGTACACACTAAAAAGGGTGAAAACAGCTCATACTTTTTTTTTCTTATCAACTCTTTAGAAAGAACAATGCAGGCACTTTACCCAGCTTATGTTTAACAGGGAACAACAGGGGTGGGGATGGGATTATGTGCATGCAATCATGCACGTGTGTATAAAAGTCAGTAAACAACACATAAATGTAGAATTTTTTTCATCAAAACCATCTCTGTGAATAATAAAACCATCAGAACTGAAAGCAGAGAAAAGAAAAAAATACCGACATCCAGTCTCCACCACGTTGTCCACGGTGTCCGTGGTGTCCACGGCGTCCACAGCGTCCGCGGCCTGGAAGCTGAGAGGCACGAAACCTGGAGCATGGCTGCCAAGTTTAGCATTTTCAGATCTCCATCCAAAACATTTACATATTAACGTTCTAGAAAATATGAGTTTAGTTTAATGTTTTCCCCGAATCTTTAGACTGAAAACATTAAAAAAAAAACAACAAAAATGCATCATCAGATGGTGTTAAAAAAATTAAATAAAAAAGCAACGGTCACACGCATGTGTAGTGCAGAAGTTGATGTGGGTAAAGCTGGTGAGCAGAATGAAGATCAGCTCCTTAACACTTCAGTTCACAGCAGCGAGTCCTTTTTATTTATACCTCTTTAAGTTGTCATTATTTTAACCAGAAAAATTTTAAAAAGGTTTTTTTACTTGACGCACTGAGCCCAGATTGTCTGGAGGTTTGCACAGCAGAGAGCTGACAGCATTACATCATTTACCAGTCATTGGCTGCATATTGTGGCTTTGGTAAATTATATCACTTTTTTTAAATTTTTTTAACTCTCTTTGTGTTTTTCTAAAAACATAAATTTTTTGTCTAAATTTTTTTGTATTTTTTTTTCTTTAAAGGTTTTCCCTTGATTTAATATACATGTAAAACCAAAATACTGTAGTTATCTGCAGATTGGGGGGTGGGGTGCAATGGTTGGACTGAAAATGGAAAGTTGCCGATCTCTCCTTCTGAATTACACATAAAAAGGACCAGTGTGTAGGATTAATTGGGATCTATTGGTAGAAATGGAGGATATTCATAATATTCATAGTTATGTTTTAATTATTGTATAATCACCTGAGACTAAGAATTATTGTGTTTTCATCAGCTTAGAACATGGGTCCTCTTCCACGGAGGCCACCATGTTGCACCTCCATCTTTCTACAGTGGCCCGGAAGGGAGAAAAACCAGGGATGGGGTGAGGGGAAGGGCTGTTCAACTGACAGCTGTCACTCCACTGTCGCCTCCCACTCTAAGGAACATGCAGCTAGTTTAATAAAATGTAACAGAATAATTGTAACTATGATCAAGGCTCCAGTCCAGAAACTACTTGTAATTATAAGTATTTGTGGATAAAGGGCTGATGGTTGACTGCTTTATTGGCAGGCAGCCGAATTAATTCACCTAGCTGGCTGTGTGGCTACCAGTGAGCTAACTCCCAGTTAACAAACCAGCACAACCATATATTTGTACCGTGAACTTTTTAACCATGCTGCGCTACTTTTGTGGTGCATGGGAGCATAAAAATTGAAGGGAATGACTAGCTAATGTGTTCCCCCACCCCCCCAATGCACTGTCAAGATGGTTGGAAAGTTTGTAAAAATAATCCACAAAATTTATGCAGAAATCTACGCAGAGTGGTTCCGCTGACTGCAGTGATGAAATGAACCCATAGGGTAAGACACTCTGACCTTAGGCTACGGAAATAAGATGAGCTCAAGGTTTATGGAATATTTTTTTTCAAAAAAATGCATTTATCGACATCAGCAAGACAATGACATTGGGAACGAAGGGGTTGTTCTTAATATTCTAAAAATCTAAGATGTTAGAGATTCATTGTTTTCATGTGATCACAGCATTTGAGGGAATAAGATGCTTCTTAGTCAGTGAGTTAAAAACCAGAGGTTGTACAGACCTCTGTTGAAATGCAATGAGCGAAACAGGAATTTGGTGGCCTGAAGCACTGAAAACATAATCTAATTGACCTCTGTAGGTTGTTCTTTCCTACCTGAGTTGAAAGAAAGGAGGAGGTAAAGCTCCTCTGGTGGGAACTCAGGAAGAGTTCATAATATAATAAGAGCAGGACTGAAAAGAAAAATCAAACCGAGGAGCTGGATTAGTCCGACTCTCAGGAGTTAGACGGAGACGTCTGACACTTTCAGTTTTCTGACGGCCGGCGACGTCTGAGCCGCTGCTGCAGAAAGAAAGAAAGAAAGAAAAAACTTTGGTTTGTCCATTTTGTCATGTGAGCCATGAAACCCACGCGACATCGCGTTCCATGGTTCTTCCTCGTCTCAGAACTTCACTCTACAAAATCTAAGGTGGATTTTTCTTTTGCATGACGACGTGTTTTTGTTTGCCAGCAGCGGTATTTTGTGAAATAATACGCGGGAAGACAAAAGTAAAAGGAAAAAACTGGAGAATAGGAAGGTCCTGTCCCACATGTGCCAACCCATGAAAAAAAGAAAAGAAAAAAAACAAAAACAAAAAACCTGGTCCCAGGTAGGACCCAGATGGTCCCAGTGTTGTAGGATCATTTGGCCAGTCAGGTAGTTTTAAGCAAACAGAGCAGTCTCAGCACATATAGCTTGTTTAGAAAAGTGTGTGTGTGTGTGTGTGTGTGTGTGTGTGTGTGTGTGTGTGTGTGTGTGTGTGTGTGTGTGTCTTTAAGAGATTGTCGATCATCATCATCATCGTCATCGTCATCGTAATCGTCGTCGTTGTAAGGTTCATCCTCATCAAATCAGGGTAATGTGCAGGTCAGGATTCCCGGTGGTGTGACTGCTCAGCTCCCCCTCGCCGCCGCTGCCGGCCAAACCCAACTCGGCGACCTCACTGCGGCGTTTCCATGGCGACCTGTCCTCCAGCGCCGTCACTTTGACGACTGCAGCGTCTCCTGCAGCGACAGGCGGGAACGCGCCGAAGGGAGGGGCATCATCACGGACTGGACGCCGCTCAGCCTCCATGGGAGTAGGCCCAGGAAGTTGTCCTGGCGGTGCGTGTCCAGTGTGAGGCTGAGCGCCCGTTGAGGAGGCACCGGAGGAGGAGGATTGTGGGTGACGTGGCTCCTGGTCAAGGGGGTAGTAGAAGGTGGAGGAGGATGTTGGGGAGGGGGAAGTGTGGTCACTGCGCTCCTGGAGAGAGAGAAGGAAGCGGGAGAGGAGGTCAGAGGCTGCAGAGAGCGGCGGTTGCAGGTGATGGATGGACAGATGCACGGATGAACGGGCAAACAGGTGAATCGATGGAGCAAAGCAACGCCTCTATGGAGGGATGATGAAAGGATGAGTGGAGTGACGTGTCATGGAGGGGAGGAGAATATAAAAGGCAAAAACATGGAAACACTACTTCAGAGTGTCTCATTGAACAGATCATAATCTGTTTGGAGTCACCTTGTTCACCAGGAAACTCACTGGACCTGAAGTTTTTATCAGGCACCGTCCACCTGCTGAGTCACGGACGCCTGGAGCTTATTTATTCATCTCTCATTTGACTTTAGTCTGATGCGTCTGATTGTTCGTTTGTTTATCAGCAGGATTAAGCTGAAGTCACTGAACCAATTTGCACCGAACTTTGCTGGAGAGATGGATCCGGGTCCAGGGAAGAACCCATTACAGTTTGGGGCTGATCTGGATCATTTACTGTAAATCTGAGGTTTTCTTCTCTGAAGTCTGGCATATATTTGATTAAATTGGCCCTGGCAGAGTTTTGCGCTCTCTGAGTGCTCTTCTAGTTAATATATGTATTTTATTTTATTCATACTCTTCTTACTTTTTCTTTGACCTAAACATTTCCAAACTTCAGGATACTTCCACTTAAAGTTATCGATATCGTCCTGACGGCACTGACTCAGACCCACAGGTTCCCTGAAGAAAATACACGGACATGAGTCAATGGTTTTTGAGACGTCCGGAAAATCCTCACATAGAAATCTGACTGTCAGTCAGTGTGAAGCTGTCTCCAGAAACGTGTCCTTGGATAATTAATATTCTCACACGGTGCTTGTCTTGATCAGATCGTATCATTCTCTCTCTATGAACAGAAAACCATAACTGTTTACATCCTGTGCACGTGCATCATTTAAAGCCACAACCAAAGTATCAGACGGGATCAATTTGGTTGATTTTGGTCGTTTTTAAAAAGTAGGTCTCGTCACAGATGAAATTCGGATTACGATCTTATGTTTGCTGGTGATCAAGGAAACACTTAATCATTAACGTTGAAATGTGATTGATTGACATTTGCTCTTGGTATAAAAAAAAAAACCCCAAAAAACACAAGCAAACAAACAAACATGCATATCAGGTTTTTATGGGTTAAAATGAAGCTCTGCATGCATTTGTACTAGAAAGGAAGGTGGAGACGGAGGCCAGAGCCAGGTCACAGACACACCCTGACACAGGAGCAATGCATGGCCCCAGTCGCTGGGGTTCACTGCAGGGTTCCCCCCCCCCCAACAGCGACGTTGACCTGACGTCTGGCAGGACAAAATGTTTACTGTTTGGTAAAATTTCTCAAATCCCTTTAACCAACTTAGTTAGCACCTACAGGCTCAACCAGGCCAAGCTGCCAGGGTCATGAACTGAAATGGCTCTTTATTGTTGTTGCATTAATGGTTTGAACAGAATAAACAGAGAGTGACTAGAAGGTAAAGTGAGAGGAACCTCAGGCTCTGGGAGCTTTTGTTCACGGCTCCAACTCTGCAAATCTATTGCTCAGTATCTGTAGCTATGTTTTAGGAACTTTTAAATATAGCACCGTCTATTGATGTCGCCTGAAAGGTGCAGCTTGTAGCTGGGTTTTTTTTGTTTTTTTGTTTTTTTAAACAACCTTGGCCATGATTCCACTTAGGATAACTTTTTACCTGATATGGGGATCACACTATCCACAGAAATGAAATGGGGTGAATGGCGGCCGCAGCACAGGGGCTCATGCAGTTACAAGCGACACGTACGAGCCGAGTGATGCCGCAGTTGCCAGGGAGCAGGACAGGAATCGAGTGGTGGTTGCTAAGGAAACTGAGAGGCAGCGGGGCGTGGTGCCTGGACGATGGGCGGCGGTGTAGGGGACAGGAAGTAGGCAGCAGGGGGCTCATTTAGGGAGGGTTAGTACGTCACTGTCAGACTTCACTCTCTGGAAAGCACACACGCACAC